>JAMJFZ010001388.1:0-85151 GCA_026225945.1 Cricetomys ansorgei
AAGTGTTTCAAGAACTAAGTAACATGTGTGTTCCAAATGCAATTCTAACCGCAGGAACGTCTGAAACACAACCCAGATGTAAACGCACTATCAATGGCTATTTCAACATAGCGGTCAATGCGCACTTATCAAACTATGCACTCTGAGTGTGATTCCAGCTTCTCTCACACACAAGACTCTCAGAAGTAACTAAAATACGTATTGCAACAGCATCTACTAAGAAACACTCTCCTAATACGCCTAACACACTGAAACACAGTTCCTATGCGTTTCTCCACTAAAACATGAATACATGTCTTTTCTAACTAAGGAAACATTGAAACTTCAAAGGCGACTACAGAAAAGAAGTGTTTCAAGAACTAAGTAACATGTGTGTTCCAAATGCAATTCTAACCGCAGGAACGTCTGAAACACAACCCAGATGTAAACACACTATCAATGGCTATTTCAACATAGCGGTCAATGCGCACTTATCAAACTATGCACTCTGAGTGTGATTCCAGCTTCTCTCACACACAAGACTCTCAGAAGTAACTAAAATACGTATTGCAACAGCATCTACTAAGAAACACTCTCCTAATACGCCTAACACACTGAAACACAGTTCCTATGCGTTTCTCCACTAAAACATGAATACATGTCTTTTCTAACTAAGGAAACATTGAAACTTCAAAGGCGACTACAGAAAAGAAGTGTTTCAAGAACTAAGTAACATGTGTGTTCCAAATGCAATTCTAACCGCAGGAACGTCTGAAACACAACCCAGATGTAAACACACTATCAATGGCTATTTCAACATAGCGGTCAATGCGCACTTATCAAACTATGCACTCTGAGTGTGATTCCAGCTTCTCTCACACACAAGACTCTCAGAAGTAACTAAAATACGTATTGCAACAGCATCTACTAAGAAACACTCTCCTAATACGCCTAACACATTGAAACACAGTTCCTATGCGTTTCTCCACTAAAACATGAATACATGTCTTTTCTAACTAAGGAAACATTGAAACTTCAAAGGCGACTACAGAAAAGAAGTGTTTCAAGAACTAAGTAACATGTGTGTTCCAAATGCAATTCTAACCGCAGGAACGTCTGAAACACAACCCAGATGTAAACACACTATCAATGGCTATTTCAACATAGCGGTCAATGCGCACTTATCAAACTATGCACTCTGAGTGTGATTCCAGCTTCTCTCACACACAAGACTCTCAGAAGTAACTAAAATACGTATTGCAACAGCATCTACTAAGAAACACTCTCCTAATACGCCTAACACACTGAAACACAGTTCCTATGCGTTTCTCCACTAAAACATGAATACATGTCTTTTCTAACTAAGGAAACATTGAAACTTCAAAGGCGACTACAGAAAAGAAGTGTTTCAAGAACTAAGTAACATGTGTGTTCCAAATGCAATTCTAACCGCAGGAACGTCTGAAACACAACCCAGATGTAAACACACTATCAATGGCTATTTCAACATAGTCGGTCAATGCGCACTTATCAAACTATGCACTCTGAGTGTGATTCCAGCTTCTCTCACACACAAGACTCTCAGAAGTAACTAAAATACGTATTGCAACAGCATCTACTAAGAAACACTCTCCTAATACGCCTAACACATTGAAACACAGTTCCTATGCGTTTCTCCACTAAAACATGAATACATGTCTTTTCTAACTAAGGAAACATTGAAACTTCAAAGGCGACTACAGAAAAGAAGTGTTTCAAGAACTAAGTAACATGTGTGTTCCAAATGCAATTCTAACCGCAGGAACGTCTGAAACACAACCAGATGTAAACACACTATCAATGGCTATTTCAACATAGCGGTCAATGCGCACTTATCAAACTATGCACTCTGAGTGTGATTCCAGCTTCTCTCACACACAAGACTCTCAGAAGTAACTAAAATACGTATTGCAACAGCATCTACTAAGAAACACTCTCCTAATACGCCTAACACATTGAAACACAGTTCCTATGCGTTTCTCCACTAAAACATGAATACATGTCTTTTCTAACTAAGGAAACATTGAAACTTCAAAGGCGACTACAGAAAAGAAGTGTTTCAAGAACTAAGTAACATGTGTGTTCCAAATGCAATTCTAACCGCAGGAACGTCTGAAACACAACCCAGATGTAAACACACTATCAATGGCTATTTCAACATAGCGGTCAATGCGCACTTATCAAACTATGCACTCTGAGTGTGATTCCAGCTTCTCTCACACACAAGACTCTCAGAAGTAACTAAAATACGTATTGCAACAGCATCTACTAAGAAACACTCTCCTAATACGCCTAACACACTGAAACACAGTTCCTATGCGTTTCTCCACTAAAACATGAATACATGTCTTTTCTAACTAAGGAAACATTGAAACTTCAAAGGCGACTACAGAAAAGAAGTGTTTCAAGAACTAAGTAACATGTGTGTTCCAAATGCAATTCTAACCGCAGGAACGTCTGAAACACAAACCCAGATGTAAACACACTATCAATGGCTATTTCAACATAGCGGTCAATGCGCACTTATCAAACTATGCACTCTGAGTGTGATTCCAGCTTCTCTCACACACAAGACTCTCAGAAGTAACTAAAATACGTATTGCAACAGCATCTACTAAGAAACACTCTCCTAATACGCCTAACACATTGAAACACAGTTCCTATGCGTTTCTCCACTAAAACATGAATACATGTCTTTTCTAACTAAGGAAACATTGAAACTTCAAAGGCGACTACAGAAAAGAAGTGTTTCAAGAACTAAGTAACATGTGTGTTCCAAATGCAATTCTAACCGCAGGAACGTCTGAAACACAACACAGATGTAAACACACTATCAATGGCTATTTCAACATAGCGGTCAATGCGCACTTATCAAACTATGCACTCTGAGTGTGATTCCAGCTTCTCTCACACACAAGACTCTCAGAAGTAACTAAAATACGTATTGCAACAGCATCTACTAAGAAAACACTCTCCTAATACGCCTAACACATTGAAACACAGTTCCTATGCGTTTCTCCACTAAAACATGAATACATGTCTTTTCTAACTAAGGAAACATTGAAACTTCAAAGGCGACTACAGAAAAGAAGTGTTTCAAGAACTAAGTAACATGTGTGTTCCAAATGCAATTCTAACCGCAGGAACGTCTGAAACACAACACAGATGTAAACACACTATCAATGGCTATTTCAACATAGCGGTCAATGCGCACTTATCAAACTATGCACTCTGAGTGTGATTCCAGCTTCTCTCACACACAAGACTCTCAGAAGTAACTAAAATACGTATTGCAACAGCATCTACTAAGAAACACTCTCCTAATACGCCTAACACATTGAAACACAGTTCCTATGCGTTTCTCCACTAAAACATGAATACATGTCTTTTCTAACTAAGGAAACATTGAAACTTCAAAGGCGACTACAGAAAAGAAGTGTTTCAAGAACTAAGTAACATGTGTGTTCCAAATGCAATTCTAACCGCAGGAACGTCTGAAACACAACACAGATGTAAACACACTATCAATGGCTATTTCAACATAGCGGTCAATGCGCACTTATCAAACTATGCACTCTGAGTGTGATTCCAGCTTCTCTCACACACAAGACTCTCAGAAGTAACTAAAATACGTATTGCAACAGCATCTACTAAGAAACACTCTCCTAATACGCCTAACACATTGAAACACAGTTCCTATGCGTTTCTCCACTAAAACATGAATACATGTCTTTTCTAACTAAGGAAACATTGAAACTTCAAAGGCGACTACAGAAAAGAAGTGTTTCAAGAACTAAGTAACATGTGTGTTCCAAATGCAATTCTAACCGCAGGAACGTCTGAAACACAACACAGATGTAAACACACTATCAATGGCTATTTCAACATAGCGGTCAATGCGCACTTATCAAACTATGCACTCTGAGTGTGATTCCAGCTTCTCTCACACACAAGACTCTCAGAAGTAACTAAAATACGTATTGCAACAGCATCTACTAAGAAACACTCTCCTAATACGCCTAACACATTGAAACACAGTTCCTATGCGTTTCTCCACTAAAACATGAATACATGTCTTTTCTAACTAAGGAAACATTGAAACTTCAAAGGCGACTACAGAAAAGAAGTGTTTCAAGAACTAAGTAACATGTGTGTTCCAAATGCAATTCTAACCGCAGGAACGTCTGAAACACAACACAGATGTAAACACACTATCAATGGCTATTTCAACATAGCGGTCAATGCGCACTTATCAAACTATGCACTCTGAGTGTGATTCCAGCTTCTCTCACACACAAGACTCTCAGAAGTAACTAAAATACGTATTGCAACAGCATCTACTAAGAAACACTCTCCTAATACGCCTAACACATTGAAACACAGTTCCTATGCGTTTCTCCACTAAAACATGAATACATGTCTTTTCTAACTAAGGAAACAAGGAAACTTCAAAGGCGACTACAGAAAAGAAGTGTTTCAAGAACTAAGTAACATGTGTGTTCCAAATGCAATTCTAACCGCAGGAACGTCTGAAACACAACACAGATGTAAACACACTATCAATGGCTATTTCAACATAGCGGTCAATGCGCACTTATCAAACTATGCACTCTGAGTGTGATTCCAGCTTCTCTCACACACAAGACTCTCAGAAGTAACTAAAATACGTATTGCAACAGCATCTACTAAGAAACACTCTCCTAATACGCCTAACACATTGAAACACAGTTCCTATGCGTTTCTCCACTAAAACATGAATACATGTCTTTTCTAACTAAGGAAACATTGAAACTTCAAAGGCGACTACAGAAAAGAAGTGTTTCAAGAACTAAGTAACATGTGTGTTCCAAATGCAATTCTAACCGCAGGAACGTCTGAAACACAACACAGATGTAAACACACTATCAATGGCTATTTCAACATAGCGGTCAATGCGCACTTATCAAACTATGCACTCTGAGTGTGATTCCAGCTTCTCTCACACACAAGACTCTCAGAAGTAACTAAAATACGTATTGCAACAGCATCTACTAAGAAACACTCTCCTAATACGCCTAACACATTGAAACACAGTTCCTATGCGTTTCTCCACTAAAACATGAATACATGTCTTTTCTAACTAAGGAAACAAGGAAACTTCAAAGGCGACTACAGAAAAGAAGTGTTTCAAGAACTAAGTAACATGTGTGTTCCAAATGCAATTCTAACCGCAGGAACGTCTGAAACACAACACAGATGTAAACACACTATCAATGGCTATTTCAACATAGCGGTCAATGCGCACTTATCAAACTATGCACTCTGAGTGTGATTCCAGCTTCTCTCACACACAAGACTCTCAGAAGTAACTAAAATACGTATTGCAACAGCATCTACTAAGAAACACTCTCCTAATACGCCTAACACATTGAAACACAGTTCCTATGCGTTTCTCCACTAAAACATGAATACATGTCTTTTTCTAACTAAGGAAACAAGGAAACTTCAAAGGCGACTACAGAAAAGAAGTGTTTCAAGAACTAAGTAACATGTGTGTTCCAAATGCAATTCTAACCGCAGGAACGTCTGAAACACAACACAGATGTAAACACACTATCAATGGCTATTTCAACATAGCGGTCAATGCGCACTTATCAAACTATGCACTCTGAGTGTGATTCCAGCTTCTCTCACACACAAGACTCTCAGAAGTAACTAAAATACGTATTGCAACAGCATCTACTAAGAAACACTCTCCTAATACGCCTAACACATTGAAACACAGTTCCTATGCGTTTCTCCACTAAAACATGAATACATGTCTTTTCTAACTAAGGAAACAAGGAAACTTCAAAGGCGACTACAGAAAAGAAGTGTTTCAAGAACTAAGTAACATGTGTGTTCCAAATGCAATTCTAACCGCAGGAACGTCTGAAACACAACACAGATGTAAACACACTATCAATGGCTATTTCAACATAGCGGTCAATGCGCACTTATCAAACTATGCACTCTGAGTGTGATTCCAGCTTCTCTCACACACAAGACTCTCAGAAGTAACTAAAATACGTATTGCAACAGCATCTACTAAGAAACACTCTCCTAATACGCCTAACACATTGAAACACAGTTCCTATGCGTTTCTCCACTAAAACATGAATACATGTCTTTTCTAACTAAGGAAACAAGGAAACTTCAAAGGCGACTACAGAAAAGAAGTGTTTCAAGAACTAAGTAACATGTGTGTTCCAAATGCAATTCTAACCGCAGGAACGTCTGAAACACAACACAGATGTAAACACACTATCAATGGCTATTTCAACATAGCGGTCAATGCGCACTTATCAAACTATGCACTCTGAGTGTGATTCCAGCTTCTCTCACACACAAGACTCTCAGAAGTAACTAAAATACGTATTGCAACAGCATCTACTAAGAAACACTCTCCTAATACGCCTAACACATTGAAACACAGTTCACTATGCGTTTCTCCACTAAAACATGAATACATGTCTTTTCTAACTAAGGAAACAAGGAAACTTCAAAGGCGACTACAGAAAAGAAGTGTTTCAAGAACTAAGTAACATGTGTGTTCCAAATGCAATTCTAACCGCAGGAACGTCTGAAACACAACACAGATGTAAACACACTATCAATGGCTATTTCAACATAGCGGTCAATGCGCACTTATCAAACTATGCACTCTGAGTGTGATTCCAGCTTCTCTCACACACAAGACTCTCAGAAGTAACTAAAATACGTATTGCAACAGCATCTACTAAGAAACACTCTCCTAATACGCCTAACACATTGAAACACAGTTCCTATGCGTTTCTCCACTAAAACATGAATACATGTCTTTTCTAACTAAGGAAACAAGGAAACTTCAAAGGCGACTACAGAAAAGAAGTGTTTCAAGAACTAAGTAACATGTGTGTTCCAAATGCAATTCTAACCGCAGGAACGTCTGAAACACAACCCACAGATGTAAACACACTATCAATGGCTATTTCAACATAGCGGTCAATGCGCACTTATCAAACTATGCACTCTGAGTGTGATTCCAGCTTCTCTCACACACAAGACTCTCAGAAGTAACTAAAATACGTATTGCAACAGCATCTACTAAGAAACACTCTCCTAATACGCCTAACACATTGAAACACAGTTCCTATGCGTTTCTCCACTAAAACATGAATACATGTCTTTTCTAACTAAGGAAACAAGGAAACTTCAAAGGCGACTACAGAAAAGAAGTGTTTCAAGAACTAAGTAACATGTGTGTTCCAAATGCAATTCTAACCGCAGGAACGTCTGAAACACAACACAGATGTAAACACACTATCAATGGCTATTTCAACATAGTGGTCAATGCGCACTTATCAAACTATGCACTCTGAGTGTGATTCCAGCTTCTCTCACACACAAGACTCTCAGAAGTAACTAAAATACGTATTGCAACAGCATCTACTAAGAAACATCTCTCCTAATACGCCTAACACATTGAAACACAGTTCCTATGCGTTTCTCCACTAAAACATGAATACATGTCTTTTCTAACTAAGGAAACAAGGAAACTTCAAAGGCGACTACAGAAAAGAAGTGTTTCAAGAACTAAGTAACATGTGTGTTCCAAATGCAATTCTAACCGCAGGAACGTCTGAAACACAACACAGATGTAAACACACTATCAATGGCTATTTCAACATAGCGGTCAATGCGCACTTATCAAACTATGCACTCTGAGTGTGATTCCAGCTTCTCTCACACACAAGACTCTCAGAAGTAACTAAAATACGTATTGCAACAGCATCTACTAAGAAACACTCTCCTAATACGCCTAACACATTGAAACACAGTTCCTATGCGTTTCTCCACTAAAACATGAATACATGTCTTTTCTAACTAAGGAAACAGGAAACTTCAAAGGCGACTACAGAAAAGAAGTGTTTCAAGAACTAAGTAACATGTGTGTTCCAAATGCAATTCTAACCGCAGGAACGTCTGAAACACAACACAGATGTAAACACACTATCAATGGCTATTTCAACATAGTGGTCAATGCGCACTTATCAAACTATGCACTCTGAGTGTGATTCCAGCTTCTCTCACACACAAGACTCTCAGAAGTAACTAAAATACGTATTGCAACAGCATCTACTAAGAAACACTCTCCTAATACGCCTAACACATTGAAACACAGTTCCTATGCGTTTCTCCACTAAAACATGAATACATGTCTTTTCTAACTAAGGAAACAAGGAAACTTCAAAGGCGACTACAGAAAAGAAGTGTTTCAAGAACTAAGTAACATGTGTGTTCCAAATGCAATTCTAACCGCAGGAACGTCTGAAACACAACACAGATGTAAACACACTATCAATGGCTATTTCAACATAGTGGTCAATGCGCACTTATCAAACTATGCACTCTGAGTGTGATTCCAGCTTCTCTCACACACAAGACTCTCAGAAGTAACTAAAATACGTATTGCAACAGCATCTACTAAGAAACACTCTCCTAATACGCCTAACACATTGAAACACAGTTCCTATGCGTTTCTCCACTAAAACATGAATACATGTCTTTTCTAACTAAGGAAACAAGGAAACTTCAAAGGCGACTACAGAAAAGAAGTGTTTCAAGAACTAAGTAACATGTGTGTTCCAAATGCAATTCTAACCGCAGGAACGTCTGAAACACAACACAGATGTAAACACACTATCAATGGCTATTTCAACATAGTGGTCAATGCGCACTTATCAAACTATGCACTCTGAGTGTGATTCCAGCTTCTCTCACACACAAGACTCTCAGAAGTAACTAAAATACGTATTGCAACAGCATCTACTAAGAAACACTCTCCTAATACGCCTAACACATTGAAACACAGTTCCTATGCGTTTCTCCACTAAAACATGAATACATGTCTTTTCTAACTAAGGAAACAAGGAAACTTCAAAGGCGACTACAGAAAAAAGAAGTGTTTCAAGAACTAAGTAACATGTGTGTTCCAAATGCAATTCTAACCGCAGGAACGTCTGAAACACAACACAGATGTAAACACACTATCAATGGCTATTTCAACATAGCGGTCAATGCGCACTTATCAAACTATGCACTCTGAGTGTGATTCCAGCTTCTCTCACACACAAGACTCTCAGAAGTAACTAAAATACGTATTGCAACAGCATCTACTAAGAAACACTCTCCTAATACGCCTAACACATTGAAACACAGTTCCTATGCGTTTCTCCACTAAAACATGAATACATGTCTTTTCTAACTAAGGAAACAAGGAAACTTCAAAGGCGACTACAGAAAAGAAGTGTTTCAAGAACTAAGTAACATGTGTGTTCCAAATGCAATTCTAACCGCAGGAACGTCTGAAACACAACACAGATGTAAACACACTATCAATGGCTATTTCAACATAGTGGTCAATGCGCACTTATCAAACTATGCACTCTGAGTGTGATACAATTCCAGCTTCTCTCACACACAAGACTCTCAGAAGTAACTAAAATACGTATTGCAACAGCATCTACTAAGAAACACTCTCCTAATACGCCTAACACATTGAAACACAGTTCCTATGCGTTTCTCCACTAAAACATGAATACATGTCTTTTCTAACTAAGGAAACAAGGAAACTTCAAAGGCGACTACAGAAAAGAAGTGTTTCAAGAACTAAGTAACATGTGTGTTCCAAATGCAATTCTAACCGCAGGAACGTCTGAAACACAACACAGATGTAAACACACTATCAATGGCTATTTCAACATAGCGGTCAATGCGCACTTATCAAACTATGCACTCTGAGTGTGATTCCAGCTTCTCTCACACACAAGACTCTCAGAAGTAACTAAAATACGTATTGCAACAGCATCTACTAAGAAACACTCTCCTAATACGCCTAACACATTGAAACACAGTTCCTATGCGTTTCTCCACTAAAACATGAATACATGTCTTTTCTAACTAAGGAAACAAGGAAACTTCAAAGGCGACTACAGAAAAGAAGTGTTTCAAGAACTAAGTAACATGTGTGTTCCAAATGCAATTCTAACCGCAGGAACGTCTGAAACACAACACAGATGTAAACACACTATCAATGGCTATTTCAACATAGCGGTCAATGCGCACTTATCAAACTATGCACTCTGAGTGTGATTCCAGCTTCTCTCACACACAAGACTCTCAGAAGTAACTAAAATACGTATTGCAACAGCATCTACTAAGAAACACTCTCCTAATACGCCTAACACATTGAAACACAGTTCCTATGCGTTTCTCCACTAAAACATGAATACATGTCTTTTCTAACTAAGGAAACAGGAAACTTCAAAGGCGACTACAGAAAAGAAGTGTTTCAAGAACTAAGTAACATGTGTGTTCCAAATGCAATTCTAACCGCAGGAACGTCTGAAACACAACACAGATGTAAACACACTATCAATGGCTATTTCAACATAGTGGTCAATGCGCACTTATCAAACTATGCACTCTGAGTGTGATTCCAGCTTCTCTCACACACAAGACTCTCAGAAGTAACTAAAATACGTATTGCAACAGCATCTACTAAGAAACACTCTCCTAATACGCCTAACACATTGAAACACAGTTCCTATGCGTTTCTCCACTAAAACATGAATACATGTCTTTTCTAACTAAGGAAACAAGGAAACTTCAAAGGCGACTACAGAAAAGAAGTGTTTCAAGAACTAAGTAACATGTGTGTTCCAAATGCAATTCTAACCGCAGGAACGTCTGAAACACAACACAGATGTAAACACACTATCAATGGCTATTTCAACATAGTGGTCAATGCGCACTTATCAAACTATGCACTCTGAGTGTGATTCCAGCTTCTCTCACACACAAGACTCTCAGAAGTAACTAAAATACGTATTGCAACAGCATCTACTAAGAAACACTCTCCTAATACGCCTAACACATTGAAACACAGTTCCTATGCGTTTCTCCACTAAAACATGAATACATGTCTTTTCTAACTAAGGAAACAAGGAAACTTCAAAGGCGACTACAGAAAAGAAGTGTTTCAAGAACTAAGTAACATGTGTGTTCCAAATGCAATTCTAACCGCAGGAACGTCTGAAACACAACACAGATGTAAACACACTATCAATGGCTATTTCAACATAGCGGTCAATGCGCACTTATCAAACTATGCACTCTGAGTGTGATTCCAGCTTCTCTCACACACAAGACTCTCAGAAGTAACTAAAATACGTATTGCAACAGCATCTACTAAGAAACACTCTCCTAATACGCCTAACACATTGAAACACAGTTCCTATGCGTTTCTCCACTAAAACATGAATACATGTCTTTTCTAACTAAGGAAACAAGGAAACTTCAAAGGCGACTACAGAAAAGAAGTGTTTCAAGAACTAAGTAACATGTGTGTTCCAAATGCAATTCTAACCGCAGGAACGTCTGAAACACAACACCAGATGTAAACACACTATCAATGGCTATTTCAACATAGTGGTCAATGCGCACTTATCAAACTATGCACTCTGAGTGTGATTCCAGCTTCTCTCACACACAAGACTCTCAGAAGTAACTAAAATACGTATTGCAACAGCATCTACTAAGAAACACTCTCCTAATACGCCTAACACATTGAAACACAGTTCCTATGCGTTTCTCCACTAAAACATGAATACATGTCTTTTCTAACTAAGGAAACAAGGAAACTTCAAAGGCGACTACAGAAAAGAAGTGTTTCAAGAACTAAGTAACATGTGTGTTCCAAATGCAATTCTAACCGCAGGAACGTCTGAAACACAACACAGATGTAAACACACTATCAATGGCTATTTCAACATAGTGGTCAATGCGCACTTATCAAACTATGCACTCTGAGTGTGATTCCAGCTTCTCTCACACACAAGACTCTCAGAAGTAACTAAAATACGTACGTATTGCAACAGCATCTACTAAGAAACACTCTCCTAATACGCCTAACACATTGAAACACAGTTCCTATGCGTTTCTCCACTAAAACATGAATACATGTCTTTTCTAACTAAGGAAACAAGGAAACTTCAAAGGCGACTACAGAAAAGAAGTGTTTCAAGAACTAAGTAACATGTGTGTTCCAAATGCAATTCTAACCGCAGGAACGTCTGAAACACAACACAGATGTAAACACACTATCAATGGCTATTTCAACATAGTGGTCAATGCGCACTTATCAAACTATGCACTCTGAGTGTGATTCCAGCTTCTCTCACACACAAGACTCTCAGAAGTAACTAAAATACGTATTGCAACAGCATCTACTAAGAAACACTCTCCTAATACGCCTAACACATTGAAACACAGTTCCTATGCGTTTCTCCACTAAAACATGAATACATGTCTTTTCTAACTAAGGAAACAAGGAAACTTCAAAGGCGACTACAGAAAAGAAGTGTTTCAAGAACTAAGTAACATGTGTGTTCCAAATGCAATTCTAACCGCAGGAACGTCTGAAACACAACACAGATGTAAACACACTATCAATGGCTATTTCAACATAGTGGTCAATGCGCACTTATCAAACTATGCACTCTGAGTGTGATTCCAGCTTCTCTCACACACAAGACTCTCAGAAGTAACTAAAATACGTATTGCAACAGCATCTACTAAGAAACACTCTCCTAATACGCCTAACACATTGAAACACAGTTCCTATGCGTTTCTCCACTAAAACATGAATACATGTCTTTTCTAACTAAGGAAACAAGGAAACTTCAAAGGCGACTACAGAAAAGAAGTGTTTCAAGAACTAAGTAACATGTGTGTTCCAAATGCAATTCTAACCGCAGGAACGTCTGAAACACAACACAGATGTAAACACACTATCAATGGCTATTTAACTCAACATAGTGGTCAATGCGCACTTATCAAACTATGCACTCTGAGTGTGATTCCAGCTTCTCTCACACACAAGACTCTCAGAAGTAACTAAAATACGTATTGCAACAGCATCTACTAAGAAACACTCTCCTAATACGCCTAACACATTGAAACACAGTTCCTATGCGTTTCTCCACTAAAACATGAATACATGTCTTTTCTAACTAAGGAAACAAGGAAACTTCAAAGGCGACTACAGAAAAGAAGTGTTTCAAGAACTAAGTAACATGTGTGTTCCAAATGCAATTCTAACCGCAGGAACGTCTGAAACACAACACAGATGTAAACACACTATCAATGGCTATTTCAACATAGTGGTCAATGCGCACTTATCAAACTATGCACTCTGAGTGTGATTCCAGCTTCTCTCACACACAAGACTCTCAGAAGTAACTAAAATACGTATTGCAACAGCATCTACTAAGAAACACTCTCCTAATACGCCTAACACATTGAAACACAGTTCCTATGCGTTTCTCCACTAAAACATGAATACATGTCTTTTCTAACTAAGGAAACAAGGAAACTTCAAAGGCGACTACAGAAAAGAAGTGTTTCAAGAACTAAGTAACATGTGTGTTCCAAATGCAATTCTAACCGCAGGAACGTCTGAAACACAACACAGATGTAAACACACTATCAATGGCTATTTCAACATAGTGGTCAATGCGCACTTATCAAACTATGCACTCTGAGTGTGATTCCAGCTTCTCTCACACACAAGACTCTCAGAAGTAACTAAAATACGTATTGCAACAGCATCTACTAAGAAACACTCTCCTAATACGCCTAACACATTGAAACACAGTTCCTATGCGTTTCTCCACTAAAACATGAATACATGTCTTTTCTAACTAAGGAAACAAGGAAACTTCAAAGGCGACTACAGAAAAGAAGTGTTTCAAGAACTAAGTAACATGTGTGTTCCAAATGCAATTCTAACCGCAGGAACGTCTGAAACACAACACAGATGTAAACACACTATCAATGGCTATTTCAACATAGTGGTCAATGCGCACTTATCAAACTATGCACTCTGAGTGTGATTCCAGCTTCTCTCACACACAAGACTCTCAGAAGTAACTAAAATACGTATTGCAACAGCATCTACTAAGAAACACTCTCCTAATACGCCTAACACATTGAAACACAGTTCCTATGCGTTTCTCCACTAAAACATGAATACATGTCTTTTCTAACTAAGGAAACAAGGAAACTTCAAAGGCGACTACAGAAAAGAAGTGTTTCAAGAACTAAGTAACATGTGTGTTCCAAATGCAATTCTAACCGCAGGAACGTCTGAAACACAACACAGATGTAAACACACTATCAATGGCTATTTCAACATAGTGGTCAATGCGCACTTATCAAACTATGCACTCTGAGTGTGATTCCAGCTTCTCTCACACACAAGACTCTCAGAAGTAACTAAAATACGTATTGCAACAGCAAATCTACTAAGAAACACTCTCCTAATACGCCTAACACATTGAAACACAGTTCCTATGCGTTTCTCCACTAAAACATGAATACATGTCTTTTCTAACTAAGGAAACAAGGAAACTTCAAAGGCGACTACAGAAAAGAAGTGTTTCAAGAACTAAGTAACATGTGTGTTCCAAATGCAATTCTAACCGCAGGAACGTCTGAAACACAACACAGATGTAAACACACTATCAATGGCTATTTCAACATAGTGGTCAATGCGCACTTATCAAACTATGCACTCTGAGTGTGATTCCAGCTTCTCTCACACACAAGACTCTCAGAAGTAACTAAAATACGTATTGCAACAGCATCTACTAAGAAACACTCTCCTAATACGCCTAACACATTGAAACACAGTTCCTATGCGTTTCTCCACTAAAACATGAATACATGTCTTTTCTAACTAAGGAAACAAGGAAACTTCAAAGGCGACTACAGAAAAGAAGTGTTTCAAGAACTAAGTAAACATGTGTGTTCCAAATGCAATTCTAACCGCAGGAACGTCTGAAACACAACACAGATGTAAACACACTATCAATGGCTATTTCAACATAGTGGTCAATGCGCACTTATCAAACTATGCACTCTGAGTGTGATTCCAGCTTCTCTCACACACAAGACTCTCAGAAGTAACTAAAATACGTATTGCAACAGCATCTACTAAGAAACACTCTCCTAATACGCCTAACACATTGAAACACAGTTCCTATGCGTTTCTCCACTAAAACATGAATACATGTCTTTTCTAACTAAGGAAACAAGGAAACTTCAAAGGCGACTACAGAAAAGAAGTGTTTCAAGAACTAAGTAACATGTGTGTTCCAAATGCAATTCTAACCGCAGGAACGTCTGAAACACAACACAGATGTAAACACACTATCAATGGCTATTTCAACATAGTGGTCAATGCGCACTTATCAAACTATGCACTCTGAGTGTGATTCCAGCTTCTCTCACACACAAGACTCTCAGAAGTAACTAAAATACGTATTGCAACAGCATCTACTAAGAAACACTCTCCTAATACGCCTAACACATTGAAACACAGTTCCTATGCGTTTCTCCACTAAAACATGAATACATGTCTTTTCTAACTAAGGAAACATTGAAACTTCAAAGGCGACTACAGAAAAGAAGTGTTTCAAGAACTAAGTAACATGTGTGTTCCAAATGCAATTCTAACCGCAGGAACGTCTGAAACACAACACAGATGTAAACACACTATCAATGGCTATTTCAACATAGCGGTCAATGCGCACTTATCAAACTATGCACTCTGAGTGTGATTCCAGCTTCTCTCACACACAAGACTCTCAGAAGTAACTAAAATACGTATTGCAACAGCATCTACTAAGAAACACTCTCCTAATACGCCTAACACATTGAAACACAGTTCCTATGCGTTTCTCCACTAAAACATGAATACATGTCTTTTCTAACTAAGGAAACATTGAAACTTCAAAGGCGACTACAGAAAAGAAGTGTTTCAAGAACTAAGTAACATGTGTGTTCCAAATGCAATTCTAACCGCAGGAACGTCTGAAACACAACACAGATGTAAACACACTATCAATGGCTATTTCAACATAGCGGTCAATGCGCACTTATCAAACTATGCACTCTGAGTGTGATTCCAGCTTCTCTCACACACAAGACTCTCAGAAGTAACTAAAATACGTATTGCAACAGCATCTACTAAGAAACACTCTCCTAATACGCCTAACACATTGAAACACAGTTCCTATGCGTTTCTCCACTAAAACATGAATACATGTCTTTTCTAACTAAGGAAACATTGAAACTTCAAAGGCGACTACAGAAAAGAAGTGTTTCAAGAACTAAGTAACATGTGTGTTCCAAATGCAATTCTAACCGCAGGAACGTCTGAAACACAACCCAGATGTAAACACACTATCAATGGCTATTTCAACATAGCGGTCAATGCGCACTTATCAAACTATGCACTCTGAGTGTGATTCCAGCTTCTCTCACACACAAGACTCTCAGAAGTAACTAAAATACGTATTGCAACAGCATCTACTAAGAAACACTCTCCTAATACGCCTAACACACTGAAACACAGTTCCTATGCGTTTCTCCACTAAAACATGAATACATGTCTTTTCTAACTAAGGAAACATTGAAACTTCAAAGGCGACTACAGAAAAGAAGTGTTTCAAGAACTAAGTAACATGTGTGTTCCAAATGCAATTCTAACCGCAGGAACGTCTGAAACACAACACAGATGTAAACGCACTATCAATGGCTATTTCAACATAGCGGTCAATGCGCACTTATCAAACTATGCACTCTGAGTGTGATTCCAGCTTCTCTCACACACAAGACTCTCAGAAGTAACTAAAATACGTATTGCAACAGCATCTACTAAGAAACACTCTCCTAATACGCCTAACACACTGAAACACAGTTCCTATGCGTTTCTCCACTAAAACATGAATACATGTCTTTTCTAACTAAGGAAACATTGAAACTTCAAAGGCGACTACAGAAAAGAAGTGTTTCAAGAACTAAGTAACATGTGTGTTCCAAATGCAATTCTAACCGCAGGAACGTCTGAAACACAACACAGATGTAAACGCACTATCAATGGCTATTTCAACATAGCGGTCAATGCGCACTTATCAAACTATGCACTCTGAGTGTGATTCCAGCTTCTCTCACACACAAGACTCTCAGAAGTAACTAAAATACGTATTGCAACAGCATCTACTAAGAAACACTCTCCTAATACGCCTAACACACTGAAACACAGTTCCTATGCGTTTCTCCACTAAAACATGAATACATGTCTTTTCTAACTAAGGAAACATTGAAACTTCAAAGGCGACTACAGAAAAGAAGTGTTTCAAGAACTAAGTAACATGTGTGTTCCAAATGCAATTCTAACCGCAGGAACGTCTGAAACACAACCCAGATGTAAACACCACTATCAATGGGTATTTCAACATAGCGGTCAATGCGCACTTATCAAACTATGCACTCTGAGTGTGATTCCAGCTTCTCTCACACACAAGACTCTCAGAAGTAACTAAAATACGTCTTGCAACAGCATCTACTAAGAAACACTCTCCTAATACGCCTAACACACTGAAACACAGTTCCTATGCGTTTCTCCACTAAAACATGAATACATGTCTTTTCTAACTAAGGAAACATTGAAACTCAAAGGCGACTACAGAAAAGAAGTGTTTCAAGAACTAAGTAACATGTGTGTTCCAAATGCAATTCTAACCGCAGGAACGTCTGAAACACAACACAGATGTAAACACACTATCAATGGCTATTTCAACATAGTGGTCAATGCGCACTTATCAAACTATGCACTCTGAGTGTGATTCCAGCTTCTCTCACACACAAGACTCTCAGAAGTAACTAAAATACGTATTGCAACAGCATCTACTAAGAAACACTCTCCTAATACGCCTAACACATTGAAACACAGTTCCTATGCGTTTCTCCACTAAAACATGAATACATGTCTTTTCTAACTAAGGAAACAAGGAAACTTCAAAGGCGACTACAGAAAAGAAGTGTTTCAAGAACTAAGTAACATGTGTGTTCCAAATGCAATTCTAACCGCAGGAACGTCTGAAACACAACACAGATGTAAACACACTATCAATGGCTATTTCAACATAGTGGTCAATGCGCACTTATCAAACTATGCACTCTGAGTGTGATTCCAGCTTCTCTCACACACAAGACTCTCAGAAGTAACTAAAATACGTATTGCAACAGCATCTACTAAGAAACACTCTCCTAATACGCCTAACACATTGAAACACAGTTCCTATGCGTTTCTCCACTAAAACATGAATACATGTCTTTTCTAACTAAGGAAACAAGGAAACTTCAAAGGCGACTACAGAAAAGAAGTGTTTCAAGAACTAAGTAACATGTGTGTTCCAAATGCAATTCTAACCGCAGGAACGTCTGAAACACAACACAGATGTAAACACACTATCAATGGCTATTTCAACATAGTGGTCAATGCGCACTTATCAAACTATGCACTCTGAGTGTGATTCCAGCTTCTCTCACACACAAGACTCTCAGAAGTAACTAAAATACGTATTGCAACAGCATCTACTAAGAAACACTCTCCTAATACGCCTAACACATTGAAACACAGTTCCTATGCGTTTCTCCACTAAAACATGAATACATGTCTTTTCTAACTAAGGAAACAAGGAAACTTCAAAGGCGACTACAGAAAAGAAGTGTTTCAAGAACTAAGTAACATGTGTGTTCCAAATGCAATTCTAACCGCAGGAACGTCTGAAACACAACACAGATGTAAACACACTATCAATGGCTATTTCAACATAGTGGTCAATGCGCACTTATCAAACTATGCACTCTGAGTGTGATTCCAGCTTCTCTCACACACAAGACTCTCAGAAGTAACTAAAATACGTATTGCAACAGCATCTACTAAGAAACACTCTCCTAATACGCCTAACACATTGAAACACAGTTCCTATGCGTTTCTCCACTAAAACATGAATACATGTCTTTTCTAACTAAGGAAACAAGGAAACTTCAAAGGCGACTACAGAAAAGAAGTGTTTCAAGAACTAAGTAACATGTGTGTTCCAAATGCAATTCTAACCGCAGGAACGTCTGAAACACAACACAGATGTAAACACACTATCAATGGCTATTTCAACATAGTGGTCAATGCGCACTTATCAAACTATGCACTCTGAGTGTGATTCCAGCTTCTCTCACACACAAGACTCTCAGAAGTAACTAAAATACGTATTGCAACAGCATCTACTAAGAAACACTCTCCTAATACGCCTAACACATTGAAACACAGTTCCTATGCGTTTCTCCACTAAAACATGAATACATGTCTTTTCTAACTAAGGAAACAAGGAAACTTCAAAGGCGACTACAGAAAAGAAGTGTTTCAAGAACTAAGTAACATGTGTGTTCCAAATGCAATTCTAACCGCAGGAACGTCTGAAACACAACACAGATGTAAACACACTATCAATGGCTATTTCAACATAGTGGTCAATGCGCACTTATCAAACTATGCACTCTGAGTGTGATTCCAGCTTCTCTCACACACAAGACTCTCAGAAGTAACTAAAATACGTATTGCAACAGCATCTACTAAGAAACACTCTCCTAATACGCCTAACACATTGAAACACAGTTCCTATGCGTTTCTCCACTAAAACATGAATACATGTCTTTTCTAACTAAGGAAACAAGGAAACTTCAAAGGCGACTACAGAAAAGAAGTGTTTCAAGAACTAAGTAACATGTGTGTTCCAAATGCAATTCTAACCGCAGGAACGTCTGAAACACAACACAGATGTAAACACACTATCAATGGCTATTTCAACATAGTGGTCAATGCGCACTTATCAAACTATGCACTCTGAGTGTGATTCCAGCTTCTCTCACACACAAGACTCTCAGAAGTAACTAAAATACGTATTGCAACAGCATCTACTAAGAAACACTCTCCTAATACGCCTAACACATTGAAACACAGTTCCTATGCGTTTCTCCACTAAAACATGAATACATGTCTTTTCTAACTAAGGAAACAAGGAAACTTCAAAGGCGACTACAGAAAAGAAGTGTTTCAAGAACTAAGTAACATGTGTGTTCCAAATGCAATTCTAACCGCAGGAACGTCTGAAACACAACACAGATGTAAACACACTATCAATGGCTATTTCAACATAGTGGTCAATGCGCACTTATCAAACTATGCACTCTGAGTGTGATTCCAGCTTCTCTCACACACAAGACTCTCAGAAGTAACTAAAATACGTATTGCAACAGCATCTACTAAGAAACACTCTCCTAATACGCCTAACACATTGAAACACAGTTCCTATGCGTTTCTCCACTAAAACATGAATACATGTCTTTTCTAACTAAGGAAACAAGGAAACTTCAAAGGCGACTACAGAAAAGAAGTGTTTCAAGAACTAAGTAACATGTGTGTTCCAAATGCAATTCTAACCGCAGGAACGTCTGAAACACAACACAGATGTAAACACACTATCAATGGCTATTTCAACATAGTGGTCAATGCGCACTTATCAAACTATGCACTCTGAGTGTGATTCCAGCTTCTCTCACACACAAGACTCTCAGAAGTAACTAAAATACGTATTGCAACAGCATCTACTAAGAAACACTCTCCTAATACGCCTAACACATTGAAACACAGTTCCTATGCGTTTCTCCACTAAAACATGAATACATGTCTTTTCTAACTAAGGAAACAAGGAAACTTCAAAGGCGACTACAGAAAAGAAGTGTTTCAAGAACTAAGTAACATGTGTGTTCCAAATGCAATTCTAACCGCAGGAACGTCTGAAACACAACACAGATGTAAACACACTATCAATGGCTATTTCAACATAGTGGTCAATGCGCACTTATCAAACTATGCACTCTGAGTGTGATTCCAGCTTCTCTCACACACAAGACTCTCAGAAGTAACTAAAATACGTATTGCAACAGCATCTACTAAGAAACACTCTCCTAATACGCCTAACACATTGAAACACAGTTCCTATGCGTTTCTCCACTAAAACATGAATACATGTCTTTTCTAACTAAGGAAACAAGGAAACTTCAAAGGCGACTACAGAAAAGAAGTGTTTCAAGAACTGAGTAACATGTGTGTTCCAAATGCAATTCTAACCGCAGGAACGTCTGAAACACAACACAGATGTAAACACACTATCAATGGCTATTTCAACATAGTGGTCAATGCGCACTTATCAAACTATGCACTCTGAGTGTGATTCCAGCTTCTCTCACACACAAGACTCTCAGAAGTAACTAAAATACGTATTGCAACAGCATCTACTAAGAAACACTCTCCTAATACGCCTAACACATTGAAACACAGTTCCTATGCGTTTCTCCACTAAAACATGAATACATGTCTTTTCTAACTAAGGAAACAAGGAAACTTCAAAGGCGACTACAGAAAAGAAGTGTTTCAAGAACTAAGTAACATGTGTGTTCCAAATGCAATTCTAACCGCAGGAACGTCTGAAACACAACACAGATGTAAACACACTATCAATGGCTATTTCAACATAGTGGTCAATGCGCACTTATCAAACTATGCACTCTGAGTGTGATTCCAGCTTCTCTCACACACAAGACTCTCAGAAGTAACTAAAATACGTATTGCAACAGCATCTACTAAGAAACACTCTCCTAATACGCCTAACACATTGAAACACAGTTCCTATGCGTTTCTCCACTAAAACATGAATACATGTCTTTTCTAACTAAGGAAACAAGGAAACTTCAAAGGCGACTACAGAAAAGAAGTGTTTCAAGAACTGAGTAACATGTGTGTTCCAAATGCAATTCTAACCGCAGGAACGTCTGAAACACAACACAGATGTAAACACACTATCAATGGCTATTTCAACATAGTGGTCAATGCGCACTTATCAAACTATGCACTCTGAGTGTGATTCCAGCTTCTCTCACACACAAGACTCTCAGAAGTAACTAAAATACGTATTGCAACAGCATCTACTAAGAAACACTCTCCTAATACGCCTAACACATTGAAACACAGTTCCTATGCGTTTCTCCACTAAAACATGAATACATGTCTTTTCTAACTAAGGAAACAAGGAAACTTCAAAGGCGACTACAGAAAAGAAGTGTTTCAAGAACTAAGTAACATGTGTGTTCCAAATGCAATTCTAACCGCAGGAACGTCTGAAACACAACACAGATGTAAACACACTATCAATGGCTATTTCAACATAGTGGTCAATGCGCACTTATCAAACTATGCACTCTGAGTGTGATTCCAGCTTCTCTCACACACAAGACTCTCAGAAGTAACTAAAATACGTATTGCAACAGCATCTACTAAGAAACACTCTCCTAATACGCCTAACACATTGAAACACAGTTCCTATGCGTTTCTCCACTAAAACATGAATACATGTCTTTTCTAACTAAGGAAACAAGGAAACTTCAAAGGCGACTACAGAAAAGAAGTGTTTCAAGAACTAAGTAACATGTGTGTTCCAAATGCAATTCTAACCGCAGGAACGTCTGAAACACAACACAGATGTAAACACACTATCAATGGCTATTTCAACATAGTGGTCAATGCGCACTTATCAAACTATGCACTCTGAGTGTGATTCCAGCTTCTCTCACACACAAGACTCTCAGAAGTAACTAAAATACGTATTGCAACAGCATCTACTAAGAAACACTCTCCTAATACGCCTAACACATTGAAACACAGTTCCTATGCGTTTCTCCACTAAAACATGAATACATGTCTTTTCTAACTAAGGAAACAAGGAAACTTCAAAGGCGACTACAGAAAAGAAGTGTTTCAAGAACTAAGTAACATGTGTGTTCCAAATGCAATTCTAACCGCAGGAACGTCTGAAACACAACACAGATGTAAACACACTATCAATGGCTATTTCAACATAGTGGTCAATGCGCACTTATCAAACTATGCACTCTGAGTGTGATTCCAGCTTCTCTCACACACAAGACTCTCAGAAGTAACTAAAATACGTATTGCAACAGCATCTACTAAGAAACACTCTCCTAATACGCCTAACACATTGAAACACAGTTCCTATGCGTTTCTCCACTAAAACATGAATACATGTCTTTTCTAACTAAGGAAACAAGGAAACTTCAAAGGCGACTACAGAAAAGAAGTGTTTCAAGAACTAAGTAACATGTGTGTTCCAAATGCAATTCTAACCGCAGGAACGTCTGAAACACAACACAGATGTAAACACACTATCAATGGCTATTTCAACATAGTGGTCAATGCGCACTTATCAAACTATGCACTCTGAGTGTGATTCCAGCTTCTCTCACACACAAGACTCTCAGAAGTAACTAAAATACGTATTGCAACAGCATCTACTAAGAAACACTCTCCTAATACGCCTAACACATTGAAACACAGTTCCTATGCGTTTCTCCACTAAAACATGAATACATGTCTTTTCTAACTAAGGAAACAAGGAAACTTCAAAGGCGACTACAGAAAAGAAGTGTTTCAAGAACTAAGTAACATGTGTGTTCCAAATGCAATTCTAACCGCAGGAACGTCTGAAACACAACACAGATGTAAACACACTATCAATGGCTATTTCAACATAGTGGTCAATGCGCACTTATCAAACTATGCACTCTGAGTGTGATTCCAGCTTCTCTCACACACAAGACTCTCAGAAGTAACTAAAATACGTATTGCAACAGCATCTACTAAGAAACACTCTCCTAATACGCCTAACACATTGAAACACAGTTCCTATGCGTTTCTCCACTAAAACATGAATACATGTCTTTTCTAACTAAGGAAACAAGGAAACTTCAAAGGCGACTACAGAAAAGAAGTGTTTCAAGAACTAAGTAACATGTGTGTTCCAAATGCAATTCTAACCGCAGGAACGTCTGAAACACAACACAGATGTAAACACACTATCAATGGCTATTTCAACATAGTGGTCAATGCGCACTTATCAAACTATGCACTCTGAGTGTGATTCCAGCTTCTCTCACACACAAGACTCTCAGAAGTAACTAAAATACGTATTGCAACAGCATCTACTAAGAAACACTCTCCTAATACGCCTAACACATTGAAACACAGTTCCTATGCGTTTCTCCACTAAAACATGAATACATGTCTTTTCTAACTAAGGAAACAAGGAAACTTCAAAGGCGACTACAGAAAAGAAGTGTTTCAAGAACTAAGTAACATGTGTGTTCCAAATGCAATTCTAACCGCAGGAACGTCTGAAACACAACACAGATGTAAACACACTATCAATGGCTATTTCAACATAGTGGTCAATGCGCACTTATCAAACTATGCACTCTGAGTGTGATTCCAGCTTCTCTCACACACAAGACTCTCAGAAGTAACTAAAATACGTATTGCAACAGCATCTACTAAGAAACACTCTCCTAATACGCCTAACACATTGAAACACAGTTCCTATGCGTTTCTCCACTAAAACATGAATACATGTCTTTTCTAACTAAGGAAACAAGGAAACTTCAAAGGCGACTACAGAAAAGAAGTGTTTCAAGAACTGAGTAACATGTGTGTTCCAAATGCAATTCTAACCGCAGGAACGTCTGAAACACAACACAGATGTAAACACACTATCAATGGCTATTTCAACATAGTGGTCAATGCGCACTTATCAAACTATGCACTCTGAGTGTGATTCCAGCTTCTCTCACACACAAGACTCTCAGAAGTAACTAAAATACGTATTGCAACAGCATCTACTAAGAAACACTCTCCTAATACGCCTAACACATTGAAACACAGTTCCTATGCGTTTCTCCACTAAAACATGAATACATGTCTTTTCTAACTAAGGAAACAAGGAAACTTCAAAGGCGACTACAGAAAAGAAGTGTTTCAAGAACTAAGTAACATGTGTGTTCCAAATGCAATTCTAACCGCAGGAACGTCTGAAACACAACACAGATGTAAACACACTATCAATGGCTATTTCAACATAGTGGTCAATGCGCACTTATCAAACTATGCACTCTGAGTGTGATTCCAGCTTCTCTCACACACAAGACTCTCAGAAGTAACTAAAATACGTATTGCAACAGCATCTACTAAGAAACACTCTCCTAATACGCCTAACACATTGAAACACAGTTCCTATGCGTTTCTCCACTAAAACATGAATACATGTCTTTTCTAACTAAGGAAACAAGGAAACTTCAAAGGCGACTACAGAAAAGAAGTGTTTCAAGAACTAAGTAACATGTGTGTTCCAAATGCAATTCTAACCGCAGGAACGTCTGAAACACAACACAGATGTAAACACACTATCAATGGCTATTTCAACATAGTGGTCAATGCGCACTTATCAAACTATGCACTCTGAGTGTGATTCCAGCTTCTCTCACACACAAGACTCTCAGAAGTAACTAAAATACGTATTGCAACAGCATCTACTAAGAAACACTCTCCTAATACGCCTAACACATTGAAACACAGTTCCTATGCGTTTCTCCACTAAAACATGAATACATGTCTTTTCTAACTAAGGAAACAAGGAAACTTCAAAGGCGACTACAGAAAAGAAGTGTTTCAAGAACTAAGTAACATGTGTGTTCCAAATGCAATTCTAACCGCAGGAACGTCTGAAACACAACACAGATGTAAACACACTATCAATGGCTATTTCAACATAGTGGTCAATGCGCACTTATCAAACTATGCACTCTGAGTGTGATTCCAGCTTCTCTCACACACAAGACTCTCAGAAGTAACTAAAATACGTATTGCAACAGCATCTACTAAGAAACACTCTCCTAATACGCCTAACACATTGAAACACAGTTCCTATGCGTTTCTCCACTAAAACATGAATACATGTCTTTTCTAACTAAGGAAACAAGGAAACTTCAAAGGCGACTACAGAAAAGAAGTGTTTCAAGAACTAAGTAACATGTGTGTTCCAAATGCAATTCTAACCGCAGGAACGTCTGAAACACAACACAGATGTAAACACACTATCAATGGCTATTTCAACATAGTGGTCAATGCGCACTTATCAAACTATGCACTCTGAGTGTGATTCCAGCTTCTCTCACACACAAGACTCTCAGAAGTAACTAAAATACGTATTGCAACAGCATCTACTAAGAAACACTCTCCTAATACGCCTAACACATTGAAACACAGTTCCTATGCGTTTCTCCACTAAAACATGAATACATGTCTTTTCTAACTAAGGAAACAAGGAAACTTCAAAGGCGACTACAGAAAAGAAGTGTTTCAAGAACTAAGTAACATGTGTGTTCCAAATGCAATTCTAACCGCAGGAACGTCTGAAACACAACACAGATGTAAACACACTATCAATGGCTATTTCAACATAGTGGTCAATGCGCACTTATCAAACTATGCACTCTGAGTGTGATTCCAGCTTCTCTCACACACAAGACTCTCAGAAGTAACTAAAATACGTATTGCAACAGCATCTACTAAGAAACACTCTCCTAATACGCCTAACACATTGAAACACAGTTCCTATGCGTTTCTCCACTAAAACATGAATACATGTCTTTTCTAACTAAGGAAACAAGGAAACTTCAAAGGCGACTACAGAAAAGAAGTGTTTCAAGAACTAAGTAACATGTGTGTTCCAAATGCAATTCTAACCGCAGGAACGTCTGAAACACAACACAGATGTAAACACACTATCAATGGCTATTTCAACATAGTGGTCAATGCGCACTTATCAAACTATGCACTCTGAGTGTGATTCCAGCTTCTCTCACACACAAGACTCTCAGAAGTAACTAAAATACGTATTGCAACAGCATCTACTAAGAAACACTCTCCTAATACGCCTAACACATTGAAACACAGTTCCTATGCGTTTCTCCACTAAAACATGAATACATGTCTTTTCTAACTAAGGAAACAAGGAAACTTCAAAGGCGACTACAGAAAAGAAGTGTTTCAAGAACTAAGTAACATGTGTGTTCCAAATGCAATTCTAACCGCAGGAACGTCTGAAACACAACACAGATGTAAACACACTATCAATGGCTATTTCAACATAGTGGTCAATGCGCACTTATCAAACTATGCACTCTGAGTGTGATTCCAGCTTCTCTCACACACAAGACTCTCAGAAGTAACTAAAATACGTATTGCAACAGCATCTACTAAGAAACACTCTCCTAATACGCCTAACACATTGAAACACAGTTCCTATGCGTTTCTCCACTAAAACATGAATACATGTCTTTTCTAACTAAGGAAACAAGGAAACTTCAAAGGCGACTACAGAAAAGAAGTGTTTCAAGAACTGAGTAACATGTGTGTTCCAAATGCAATTCTAACCGCAGGAACGTCTGAAACACAACACAGATGTAAACACACTATCAATGGCTATTTCAACATAGTGGTCAATGCGCACTTATCAAACTATGCACTCTGAGTGTGATTCCAGCTTCTCTCACACACAAGACTCTCAGAAGTAACTAAAATACGTATTGCAACAGCATCTACTAAGAAACACTCTCCTAATACGCCTAACACATTGAAACACAGTTCCTATGCGTTTCTCCACTAAAACATGAATACATGTCTTTTCTAACTAAGGAAACAAGGAAACTTCAAAGGCGACTACAGAAAAGAAGTGTTTCAAGAACTAAGTAACATGTGTGTTCCAAATGCAATTCTAACCGCAGGAACGTCTGAAACACAACACAGATGTAAACACACTATCAATGGCTATTTCAACATAGTGGTCAATGCGCACTTATCAAACTATGCACTCTGAGTGTGATTCCAGCTTCTCTCACACACAAGACTCTCAGAAGTAACTAAAATACGTATTGCAACAGCATCTACTAAGAAACACTCTCCTAATACGCCTAACACATTGAAACACAGTTCCTATGCGTTTCTCCACTAAAACATGAATACATGTCTTTTCTAACTAAGGAAACAAGGAAACTTCAAAGGCGACTACAGAAAAGAAGTGTTTCAAGAACTAAGTAACATGTGTGTTCCAAATGCAATTCTAACCGCAGGAACGTCTGAAACACAACACAGATGTAAACACACTATCAATGGCTATTTCAACATAGTGGTCAATGCGCACTTATCAAACTATGCACTCTGAGTGTGATTCCAGCTTCTCTCACACACAAGACTCTCAGAAGTAACTAAAATACGTATTGCAACAGCATCTACTAAGAAACACTCTCCTAATACGCCTAACACATTGAAACACAGTTCCTATGCGTTTCTCCACTAAAACATGAATACATGTCTTTTCTAACTAAGGAAACAAGGAAACTTCAAAGGCGACTACAGAAAAGAAGTGTTTCAAGAACTAAGTAACATGTGTGTTCCAAATGCAATTCTAACCGCAGGAACGTCTGAAACACAACACAGATGTAAACACACTATCAATGGCTATTTCAACATAGTGGTCAATGCGCACTTATCAAACTATGCACTCTGAGTGTGATTCCAGCTTCTCTCACACACAAGACTCTCAGAAGTAACTAAAATACGTATTGCAACAGCATCTACTAAGAAACACTCTCCTAATACGCCTAACACATTGAAACACAGTTCCTATGCGTTTCTCCACTAAAACATGAATACATGTCTTTTCTAACTAAGGAAACAAGGAAACTTCAAAGGCGACTACAGAAAAGAAGTGTTTCAAGAACTAAGTAACATGTGTGTTCCAAATGCAATTCTAACCGCAGGAACGTCTGAAACACAACACAGATGTAAACACACTATCAATGGCTATTTCAACATAGTGGTCAATGCGCACTTATCAAACTATGCACTCTGAGTGTGATTCCAGCTTCTCTCACACACAAGACTCTCAGAAGTAACTAAAATACGTATTGCAACAGCATCTACTAAGAAACACTCTCCTAATACGCCTAACACATTGAAACACAGTTCCTATGCGTTTCTCCACTAAAACATGAATACATGTCTTTTCTAACTAAGGAAACAAGGAAACTTCAAAGGCGACTACAGAAAAGAAGTGTTTCAAGAACTAAGTAACATGTGTGTTCCAAATGCAATTCTAACCGCAGGAACGTCTGAAACACAACACAGATGTAAACACACTATCAATGGCTATTTCAACATAGTGGTCAATGCGCACTTATCAAACTATGCACTCTGAGTGTGATTCCAGCTTCTCTCACACACAAGACTCTCAGAAGTAACTAAAATACGTATTGCAACAGCATCTACTAAGAAACACTCTCCTAATACGCCTAACACATTGAAACACAGTTCCTATGCGTTTCTCCACTAAAACATGAATACATGTCTTTTCTAACTAAGGAAACAAGGAAACTTCAAAGGCGACTACAGAAAAGAAGTGTTTCAAGAACTAAGTAACATGTGTGTTCCAAATGCAATTCTAACCGCAGGAACGTCTGAAACACAACACAGATGTAAACACACTATCAATGGCTATTTCAACATAGTGGTCAATGCGCACTTATCAAACTATGCACTCTGAGTGTGATTCCAGCTTCTCTCACACACAAGACTCTCAGAAGTAACTAAAATACGTATTGCAACAGCATCTACTAAGAAACACTCTCCTAATACGCCTAACACATTGAAACACAGTTCCTATGCGTTTCTCCACTAAAACATGAATACATGTCTTTTCTAACTAAGGAAACAAGGAAACTTCAAAGGCGACTACAGAAAAGAAGTGTTTCAAGAACTAAGTAACATGTGTGTTCCAAATGCAATTCTAACCGCAGGAACGTCTGAAACACAACACAGATGTAAACACACTATCAATGGCTATTTCAACATAGTGGTCAATGCGCACTTATCAAACTATGCACTCTGAGTGTGATTCCAGCTTCTCTCACACACAAGACTCTCAGAAGTAACTAAAATACGTATTGCAACAGCATCTACTAAGAAACACTCTCCTAATACGCCTAACACATTGAAACACAGTTCCTATGCGTTTCTCCACTAAAACATGAATACATGTCTTTTCTAACTAAGGAAACAAGGAAACTTCAAAGGCGACTACAGAAAAGAAGTGTTTCAAGAACTAAGTAACATGTGTGTTCCAAATGCAATTCTAACCGCAGGAACGTCTGAAACACAACACAGATGTAAACACACTATCAATGGCTATTTCAACATAGTGGTCAATGCGCACTTATCAAACTATGCACTCTGAGTGTGATTCCAGCTTCTCTCACACACAAGACTCTCAGAAGTAACTAAAATACGTATTGCAACAGCATCTACTAAGAAACACTCTCCTAATACGCCTAACACATTGAAACACAGTTCCTATGCGTTTCTCCACTAAAACATGAATACATGTCTTTTCTAACTAAGGAAACAAGGAAACTTCAAAGGCGACTACAGAAAAGAAGTGTTTCAAGAACTAAGTAACATGTGTGTTCCAAATGCAATTCTAACCGCAGGAACGTCTGAAACACAACACAGATGTAAACACACTATCAATGGCTATTTCAACATAGTGGTCAATGCGCACTTATCAAACTATGCACTCTGAGTGTGATTCCAGCTTCTCTCACACACAAGACTCTCAGAAGTAACTAAAATACGTATTGCAACAGCATCTACTAAGAAACACTCTCCTAATACGCCTAACACATTGAAACACAGTTCCTATGCGTTTCTCCACTAAAACATGAATACATGTCTTTTCTAACTAAGGAAACAAGGAAACTTCAAAGGCGACTACAGAAAAGAAGTGTTTCAAGAACTAAGTAACATGTGTGTTCCAAATGCAATTCTAACCGCAGGAACGTCTGAAACACAACACAGATGTAAACACACTATCAATGGCTATTTCAACATAGTGGTCAATGCGCACTTATCAAACTATGCACTCTGAGTGTGATTCCAGCTTCTCTCACACACAAGACTCTCAGAAGTAACTAAAATACGTATTGCAACAGCATCTACTAAGAAACACTCTCCTAATACGCCTAACACATTGAAACACAGTTCCTATGCGTTTCTCCACTAAAACATGAATACATGTCTTTTCTAACTAAGGAAACAAGGAAACTTCAAAGGCGACTACAGAAAAGAAGTGTTTCAAGAACTAAGTAACATGTGTGTTCCAAATGCAATTCTAACCGCAGGAACGTCTGAAACACAACACAGATGTAAACACACTATCAATGGCTATTTCAACATAGTGGTCAATGCGCACTTATCAAACTATGCACTCTGAGTGTGATTCCAGCTTCTCTCACACACAAGACTCTCAGAAGTAACTAAAATACGTATTGCAACAGCATCTACTAAGAAACACTCTCCTAATACGCCTAACACATTGAAACACAGTTCCTATGCGTTTCTCCACTAAAACATGAATACATGTCTTTTCTAACTAAGGAAACAAGGAAACTTCAAAGGCGACTACAGAAAAGAAGTGTTTCAAGAACTGAGTAACATGTGTGTTCCAAATGCAATTCTAACCGCAGGAACGTCTGAAACACAACACAGATGTAAACACACTATCAATGGCTATTTCAACATAGTGGTCAATGCGCACTTATCAAACTATGCACTCTGAGTGTGATTCCAGCTTCTCTCACACACAAGACTCTCAGAAGTAACTAAAATACGTATTGCAACAGCATCTACTAAGAAACACTCTCCTAATACGCCTAACACATTGAAACACAGTTCCTATGCGTTTCTCCACTAAAACATGAATACATGTCTTTTCTAACTAAGGAAACAAGGAAACTTCAAAGGCGACTACAGAAAAGAAGTGTTTCAAGAACTAAGTAACATGTGTGTTCCAAATGCAATTCTAACCGCAGGAACGTCTGAAACACAACACAGATGTAAACACACTATCAATGGCTATTTCAACATAGTGGTCAATGCGCACTTATCAAACTATGCACTCTGAGTGTGATTCCAGCTTCTCTCACACACAAGACTCTCAGAAGTAACTAAAATACGTATTGCAACAGCATCTACTAAGAAACACTCTCCTAATACGCCTAACACATTGAAACACAGTTCCTATGCGTTTCTCCACTAAAACATGAATACATGTCTTTTCTAACTAAGGAAACAAGGAAACTTCAAAGGCGACTACAGAAAAGAAGTGTTTCAAGAACTAAGTAACATGTGTGTTCCAAATGCAATTCTAACCGCAGGAACGTCTGAAACACAACACAGATGTAAACACACTATCAATGGCTATTTCAACATAGTGGTCAATGCGCACTTATCAAACTATGCACTCTGAGTGTGATTCCAGCTTCTCTCACACACAAGACTCTCAGAAGTAACTAAAATACGTATTGCAACAGCATCTACTAAGAAACACTCTCCTAATACGCCTAACACATTGAAACACAGTTCCTATGCGTTTCTCCACTAAAACATGAATACATGTCTTTTCTAACTAAGGAAACAAGGAAACTTCAAAGGCGACTACAGAAAAGAAGTGTTTCAAGAACTAGTAACATGTGTGTTCCAAATGCAATTCTAACCGCAGGAACGTCTGAAACACAACACAGATGTAAACACACTATCAATGGCTATTTCAACATAGTGGTCAATGCGCACTTATCAAACTATGCACTCTGAGTGTGATTCCAGCTTCTCTCACACACAAGACTCTCAGAAGTAACTAAAATACGTATTGCAACAGCATCTACTAAGAAACACTCTCCTAATACGCCTAACACATTGAAACACAGTTCCTATGCGTTTCTCCACTAAAACATGAATACATGTCTTTTCTAACTAAGGAAACAAGGAAACTTCAAAGGCGACTACAGAAAAGAAGTGTTTCAAGAACTAAGTAACATGTGTGTTCCAAATGCAATTCTAACCGCAGGAACGTCTGAAACACAACACAGATGTAAACACACTATCAATGGCTATTTCAACATAGTGGTCAATGCGCACTTATCAAACTATGCACTCTGAGTGTGATTCCAGCTTCTCTCACACACAAGACTCTCAGAAGTAACTAAAATACGTATTGCAACAGCATCTACTAAGAAACACTCTCCTAATACGCCTAACACATTGAAACACAGTTCCTATGCGTTTCTCCACTAAAACATGAATACATGTCTTTTCTAACTAAGGAAACAAGGAAACTTCAAAGGCGACTACAGAAAAGAAGTGTTTCAAGAACTAAGTAACATGTGTGTTCCAAATGCAATTCTAACCGCAGGAACGTCTGAAACACAACACAGATGTAAACACACTATCAATGGCTATTTCAACATAGTGGTCAATGCGCACTTATCAAACTATGCACTCTGAGTGTGATTCCAGCTTCTCTCACACACAAGACTCTCAGAAGTAACTAAAATACGTATTGCAACAGCATCTACTAAGAAACACTCTCCTAATACGCCTAACACATTGAAACACAGTTCCTATGCGTTTCTCCACTAAAACATGAATACATGTCTTTTCTAACTAAGGAAACAAGGAAACTTCAAAGGCGACTACAGAAAAGAAGTGTTTCAAGAACTAAGTAACATGTGTGTTCCAAATGCAATTCTAACCGCAGGAACGTCTGAAACACAACACAGATGTAAACACACTATCAATGGCTATTTCAACATAGTGGTCAATGCGCACTTATCAAACTATGCACTCTGAGTGTGATTCCAGCTTCTCTCACACACAAGACTCTCAGAAGTAACTAAAATACGTATTGCAACAGCATCTACTAAGAAACACTCTCCTAATACGCCTAACACATTGAAACACAGTTCCTATGCGTTTCTCCACTAAAACATGAATACATGTCTTTTCTAACTAAGGAAACAAGGAAACTTCAAAGGCGACTACAGAAAAGAAGTGTTTCAAGAACTAAGTAACATGTGTGTTCCAAATGCAATTCTAACCGCAGGAACGTCTGAAACACAACACAGATGTAAACACACTATCAATGGCTATTTCAACATAGTGGTCAATGCGCACTTATCAAACTATGCACTCTGAGTGTGATTCCAGCTTCTCTCACACACAAGACTCTCAGAAGTAACTAAAATACGTATTGCAACAGCATCTACTAAGAAACACTCTCCTAATACGCCTAACACATTGAAACACAGTTCCTATGCGTTTCTCCACTAAAACATGAATACATGTCTTTTCTAACTAAGGAAACAAGGAAACTTCAAAGGCGACTACAGAAAAGAAGTGTTTCAAGAACTAAGTAACATGTGTGTTCCAAATGCAATTCTAACCGCAGGAACGTCTGAAACACAACACAGATGTAAACACACTATCAATGGCTATTTCAACATAGTGGTCAATGCGCACTTATCAAACTATGCACTCTGAGTGTGATTCCAGCTTCTCTCACACACAAGACTCTCAGAAGTAACTAAAATACGTATTGCAACAGCATCTACTAAGAAACACTCTCCTAATACGCCTAACACATTGAAACACAGTTCCTATGCGTTTCTCCACTAAAACATGAATACATGTCTTTTCTAACTAAGGAAACAAGGAAACTTCAAAGGCGACTACAGAAAAGAAGTGTTTCAAGAACTGAGTAACATGTGTGTTCCAAATGCAATTCTAACCGCAGGAACGTCTGAAACACAACACAGATGTAAACACACTATCAATGGCTATTTCAACATAGTGGTCAATGCGCACTTATCAAACTATGCACTCTGAGTGTGATTCCAGCTTCTCTCACACACAAGACTCTCAGAAGTAACTAAAATACGTATTGCAACAGCATCTACTAAGAAACACTCTCCTAATACGCCTAACACATTGAAACACAGTTCCTATGCGTTTCTCCACTAAAACATGAATACATGTCTTTTCTAACTAAGGAAACAAGGAAACTTCAAAGGCGACTACAGAAAAGAAGTGTTTCAAGAACTAAGTAACATGTGTGTTCCAAATGCAATTCTAACCGCAGGAACGTCTGAAACACAACACAGATGTAAACACACTATCAATGGCTATTTCAACATAGTGGTCAATGCGCACTTATCAAACTATGCACTCTGAGTGTGATTCCAGCTTCTCTCACACACAAGACTCTCAGAAGTAACTAAAATACGTATTGCAACAGCATCTACTAAGAAACACTCTCCTAATACGCCTAACACATTGAAACACAGTTCCTATGCGTTTCTCCACTAAAACATGAATACATGTCTTTTCTAACTAAGGAAACAAGGAAACTTCAAAGGCGACTACAGAAAAGAAGTGTTTCAAGAACTAAGTAACATGTGTGTTCCAAATGCAATTCTAACCGCAGGAACGTCTGAAACACAACACAGATGTAAACACACTATCAATGGCTATTTCAACATAGTGGTCAATGCGCACTTATCAAACTATGCACTCTGAGTGTGATTCCAGCTTCTCTCACACACAAGACTCTCAGAAGTAACTAAAATACGTATTGCAACAGCATCTACTAAGAAACACTCTCCTAATACGCCTAACACATTGAAACACAGTTCCTATGCGTTTCTCCACTAAAACATGAATACATGTCTTTTCTAACTAAGGAAACAAGGAAACTTCAAAGGCGACTACAGAAAAGAAGTGTTTCAAGAACTAAGTAACATGTGTGTTCCAAATGCAATTCTAACCGCAGGAACGTCTGAAACACAACACAGATGTAAACACACTATCAATGGCTATTTCAACATAGTGGTCAATGCGCACTTATCAAACTATGCACTCTGAGTGTGATTCCAGCTTCTCTCACACACAAGACTCTCAGAAGTAACTAAAATACGTATTGCAACAGCATCTACTAAGAAACACTCTCCTAATACGCCTAACACATTGAAACACAGTTCCTATGCGTTTCTCCACTAAAACATGAATACATGTCTTTTCTAACTAAGGAAACAAGGAAACTTCAAAGGCGACTACAGAAAAGAAGTGTTTCAAGAACTGAGTAACATGTGTGTTCCAAATGCAATTCTAACCGCAGGAACGTCTGAAACACAACACAGATGTAAACACACTATCAATGGCTATTTCAACATAGTGGTCAATGCGCACTTATCAAACTATGCACTCTGAGTGTGATTCCAGCTTCTCTCACACACAAGACTCTCAGAAGTAACTAAAATACGTATTGCAACAGCATCTACTAAGAAACACTCTCCTAATACGCCTAACACATTGAAACACAGTTCCTATGCGTTTCTCCACTAAAACATGAATACATGTCTTTTCTAACTAAGGAAACAAGGAAACTTCAAAGGCGACTACAGAAAAGAAGTGTTTCAAGAACTAAGTAACATGTGTGTTCCAAATGCAATTCTAACCGCAGGAACGTCTGAAACACAACACAGATGTAAACACACTATCAATGGCTATTTCAACATAGTGGTCAATGCGCACTTATCAAACTATGCACTCTGAGTGTGATTCCAGCTTCTCTCACACACAAGACTCTCAGAAGTAACTAAAATACGTATTGCAACAGCATCTACTAAGAAACACTCTCCTAATACGCCTAACACATTGAAACACAGTTCCTATGCGTTTCTCCACTAAAACATGAATACATGTCTTTTCTAACTAAGGAAACAAGGAAACTTCAAAGGCGACTACAGAAAAGAAGTGTTTCAAGAACTAAGTAACATGTGTGTTCCAAATGCAATTCTAACCGCAGGAACGTCTGAAACACAACACAGATGTAAACACACTATCAATGGCTATTTCAACATAGTGGTCAATGCGCACTTATCAAACTATGCACTCTGAGTGTGATTCCAGCTTCTCTCACACACAAGACTCTCAGAAGTAACTAAAATACGTATTGCAACAGCATCTACTAAGAAACACTCTCCTAATACGCCTAACACATTGAAACACAGTTCCTATGCGTTTCTCCACTAAAACATGAATACATGTCTTTTCTAACTAAGGAAACAAGGAAACTTCAAAGGCGACTACAGAAAAGAAGTGTTTCAAGAACTAAGTAACATGTGTGTTCCAAATGCAATTCTAACCGCAGGAACGTCTGAAACACAACACAGATGTAAACACACTATCAATGGCTATTTCAACATAGTGGTCAATGCGCACTTATCAAACTATGCACTCTGAGTGTGATTCCAGCTTCTCTCACACACAAGACTCTCAGAAGTAACTAAAATACGTATTGCAACAGCATCTACTAAGAAACACTCTCCTAATACGCCTAACACATTGAAACACAGTTCCTATGCGTTTCTCCACTAAAACATGAATACATGTCTTTTCTAACTAAGGAAACAAGGAAACTTCAAAGGCGACTACAGAAAAGAAGTGTTTCAAGAACTAAGTAACATGTGTGTTCCAAATGCAATTCTAACCGCAGGAACGTCTGAAACACAACACAGATGTAAACACACTATCAATGGCTATTTCAACATAGTGGTCAATGCGCACTTATCAAACTATGCACTCTGAGTGTGATTCCAGCTTCTCTCACACACAAGACTCTCAGAAGTAACTAAAATACGTATTGCAACAGCATCTACTAAGAAACACTCTCCTAATACGCCTAACACATTGAAACACAGTTCCTATGCGTTTCTCCACTAAAACATGAATACATGTCTTTTCTAACTAAGGAAACAAGGAAACTTCAAAGGCGACTACAGAAAAGAAGTGTTTCAAGAACTAAGTAACATGTGTGTTCCAAATGCAATTCTAACCGCAGGAACGTCTGAAACACAACACAGATGTAAACACACTATCAATGGCTATTTCAACATAGTGGTCAATGCGCACTTATCAAACTATGCACTCTGAGTGTGATTCCAGCTTCTCTCACACACAAGACTCTCAGAAGTAACTAAAATACGTATTGCAACAGCATCTACTAAGAAACACTCTCCTAATACGCCTAACACATTGAAACACAGTTCCTATGCGTTTCTCCACTAAAACATGAATACATGTCTTTTCTAACTAAGGAAACAAGGAAACTTCAAAGGCGACTACAGAAAAGAAGTGTTTCAAGAACTGAGTAACATGTGTGTTCCAAATGCAATTCTAACCGCAGGAACGTCTGAAACACAACACAGATGTAAACACACTATCAATGGCTATTTCAACATAGTGGTCAATGCGCACTTATCAAACTATGCACTCTGAGTGTGATTCCAGCTTCTCTCACACACAAGACTCTCAGAAGTAACTAAAATACGTATTGCAACAGCATCTACTAAGAAACACTCTCCTAATACGCCTAACACATTGAAACACAGTTCCTATGCGTTTCTCCACTAAAACATGAATACATGTCTTTTCTAACTAAGGAAACAAGGAAACTTCAAAGGCGACTACAGAAAAGAAGTGTTTCAAGAACTAAGTAACATGTGTGTTCCAAATGCAATTCTAACCGCAGGAACGTCTGAAACACAACACAGATGTAAACACACTATCAATGGCTATTTCAACATAGTGGTCAATGCGCACTTATCAAACTATGCACTCTGAGTGTGATTCCAGCTTCTCTCACACACAAGACTCTCAGAAGTAACTAAAATACGTATTGCAACAGCATCTACTAAGAAACACTCTCCTAATACGCCTAACACATTGAAACACAGTTCCTATGCGTTTCTCCACTAAAACATGAATACATGTCTTTTCTAACTAAGGAAACAAGGAAACTTCAAAGGCGACTACAGAAAAGAAGTGTTTCAAGAACTAAGTAACATGTGTGTTCCAAATGCAATTCTAACCGCAGGAACGTCTGAAACACAACACAGATGTAAACACACTATCAATGGCTATTTCAACATAGTGGTCAATGCGCACTTATCAAACTATGCACTCTGAGTGTGATTCCAGCTTCTCTCACACACAAGACTCTCAGAAGTAACTAAAATACGTATTGCAACAGCATCTACTAAGAAACACTCTCCTAATACGCCTAACACATTGAAACACAGTTCCTATGCGTTTCTCCACTAAAACATGAATACATGTCTTTTCTAACTAAGGAAACAAGGAAACTTCAAAGGCGACTACAGAAAAGAAGTGTTTCAAGAACTAAGTAACATGTGTGTTCCAAATGCAATTCTAACCGCAGGAACGTCTGAAACACAACACAGATGTAAACACACTATCAATGGCTATTTCAACATAGTGGTCAATGCGCACTTATCAAACTATGCACTCTGAGTGTGATTCCAGCTTCTCTCACACACAAGACTCTCAGAAGTAACTAAAATACGTATTGCAACAGCATCTACTAAGAAACACTCTCCTAATACGCCTAACACATTGAAACACAGTTCCTATGCGTTTCTCCACTAAAACATGAATACATGTCTTTTCTAACTAAGGAAACAAGGAAACTTCAAAGGCGACTACAGAAAAGAAGTGTTTCAAGAACTAAGTAACATGTGTGTTCCAAATGCAATTCTAACCGCAGGAACGTCTGAAACACAACACAGATGTAAACACACTATCAATGGCTATTTCAACATAGTGGTCAATGCGCACTTATCAAACTATGCACTCTGAGTGTGATTCCAGCTTCTCTCACACACAAGACTCTCAGAAGTAACTAAAATACGTATTGCAACAGCATCTACTAAGAAACACTCTCCTAATACGCCTAACACATTGAAACACAGTTCCTATGCGTTTCTCCACTAAAACATGAATACATGTCTTTTCTAACTAAGGAAACAAGGAAACTTCAAAGGCGACTACAGAAAAGAAGTGTTTCAAGAACTAAGTAACATGTGTGTTCCAAATGCAATTCTAACCGCAGGAACGTCTGAAACACAACACAGATGTAAACACACTATCAATGGCTATTTCAACATAGTGGTCAATGCGCACTTATCAAACTATGCACTCTGAGTGTGATTCCAGCTTCTCTCACACACAAGACTCTCAGAAGTAACTAAAATACGTATTGCAACAGCATCTACTAAGAAACACTCTCCTAATACGCCTAACACATTGAAACACAGTTCCTATGCGTTTCTCCACTAAAACATGAATACATGTCTTTTCTAACTAAGGAAACAAGGAAACTTCAAAGGCGACTACAGAAAAGAAGTGTTTCAAGAACTAAGTAACATGTGTGTTCCAAATGCAATTCTAACCGCAGGAACGTCTGAAACACAACACAGATGTAAACACACTATCAATGGCTATTTCAACATAGTGGTCAATGCGCACTTATCAAACTATGCACTCTGAGTGTGATTCCAGCTTCTCTCACACACAAGACTCTCAGAAGTAACTAAAATACGTATTGCAACAGCATCTACTAAGAAACACTCTCCTAATACGCCTAACACATTGAAACACAGTTCCTATGCGTTTCTCCACTAAAACATGAATACATGTCTTTTCTAACTAAGGAAACAAGGAAACTTCAAAGGCGACTACAGAAAAGAAGTGTTTCAAGAACTAAGTAACATGTGTGTTCCAAATGCAATTCTAACCGCAGGAACGTCTGAAACACAACACAGATGTAAACACACTATCAATGGCTATTTCAACATAGTGGTCAATGCGCACTTATCAAACTATGCACTCTGAGTGTGATTCCAGCTTCTCTCACACACAAGACTCTCAGAAGTAACTAAAATACGTATTGCAACAGCATCTACTAAGAAACACTCTCCTAATACGCCTAACACATTGAAACACAGTTCCTATGCGTTTCTCCACTAAAACATGAATACATGTCTTTTCTAACTAAGGAAACAAGGAAACTTCAAAGGCGACTACAGAAAAGAAGTGTTTCAAGAACTAAGTAACATGTGTGTTCCAAATGCAATTCTAACCGCAGGAACGTCTGAAACACAACACAGATGTAAACACACTATCAATGGCTATTTCAACATAGTGGTCAATGCGCACTTATCAAACTATGCACTCTGAGTGTGATTCCAGCTTCTCTCACACACAAGACTCTCAGAAGTAACTAAAATACGTATTGCAACAGCATCTACTAAGAAACACTCTCCTAATACGCCTAACACATTGAAACACAGTTCCTATGCGTTTCTCCACTAAAACATGAATACATGTCTTTTCTAACTAAGGAAACAAGGAAACTTCAAAGGCGACTACAGAAAAGAAGTGTTTCAAGAACTAAGTAACATGTGTGTTCCAAATGCAATTCTAACCGCAGGAACGTCTGAAACACAACACAGATGTAAACACACTATCAATGGCTATTTCAACATAGTGGTCAATGCGCACTTATCAAACTATGCACTCTGAGTGTGATTCCAGCTTCTCTCACACACAAGACTCTCAGAAGTAACTAAAATACGTATTGCAACAGCATCTACTAAGAAACACTCTCCTAATACGCCTAACACATTGAAACACAGTTCCTATGCGTTTCTCCACTAAAACATGAATACATGTCTTTTCTAACTAAGGAAACAAGGAAACTTCAAAGGCGACTACAGAAAAGAAGTGTTTCAAGAACTAAGTAACATGTGTGTTCCAAATGCAATTCTAACCGCAGGAACGTCTGAAACACAACACAGATGTAAACACACTATCAATGGCTATTTCAACATAGTGGTCAATGCGCACTTATCAAACTATGCACTCTGAGTGTGATTCCAGCTTCTCTCACACACAAGACTCTCAGAAGTAACTAAAATACGTATTGCAACAGCATCTACTAAGAAACACTCTCCTAATACGCCTAACACATTGAAACACAGTTCCTATGCGTTTCTCCACTAAAACATGAATACATGTCTTTTCTAACTAAGGAAACAAGGAAACTTCAAAGGCGACTACAGAAAAGAAGTGTTTCAAGAACTAAGTAACATGTGTGTTCCAAATGCAATTCTAACCGCAGGAACGTCTGAAACACAACACAGATGTAAACACACTATCAATGGCTATTTCAACATAGTGGTCAATGCGCACTTATCAAACTATGCACTCTGAGTGTGATTCCAGCTTCTCTCACACACAAGACTCTCAGAAGTAACTAAAATACGTATTGCAACAGCATCTACTAAGAAACACTCTCCTAATACGCCTAACACATTGAAACACAGTTCCTATGCGTTTCTCCACTAAAACATGAATACATGTCTTTTCTAACTAAGGAAACAAGGAAACTTCAAAGGCGACTACAGAAAAGAAGTGTTTCAAGAACTAAGTAACATGTGTGTTCCAAATGCAATTCTAACCGCAGGAACGTCTGAAACACAACACAGATGTAAACACACTATCAATGGCTATTTCAACATAGTGGTCAATGCGCACTTATCAAACTATGCACTCTGAGTGTGATTCCAGCTTCTCTCACACACAAGACTCTCAGAAGTAACTAAAATACGTATTGCAACAGCATCTACTAAGAAACACTCTCCTAATACGCCTAACACATTGAAACACAGTTCCTATGCGTTTCTCCACTAAAACATGAATACATGTCTTTTCTAACTAAGGAAACAAGGAAACTTCAAAGGCGACTACAGAAAAGAAGTGTTTCAAGAACTAAGTAACATGTGTGTTCCAAATGCAATTCTAACCGCAGGAACGTCTGAAACACAACACAGATGTAAACACACTATCAATGGCTATTTCAACATAGTGGTCAATGCGCACTTATCAAACTATGCACTCTGAGTGTGATTCCAGCTTCTCTCACACACAAGACTCTCAGAAGTAACTAAAATACGTATTGCAACAGCATCTACTAAGAAACACTCTCCTAATACGCCTAACACATTGAAACACAGTTCCTATGCGTTTCTCCACTAAAACATGAATACATGTCTTTTCTAACTAAGGAAACAAGGAAACTTCAAAGGCGACTACAGAAAAGAAGTGTTTCAAGAACTAAGTAACATGTGTGTTCCAAATGCAATTCTAACCGCAGGAACGTCTGAAACACAACACAGATGTAAACACACTATCAATGGCTATTTCAACATAGTGGTCAATGCGCACTTATCAAACTATGCACTCTGAGTGTGATTCCAGCTTCTCTCACACACAAGACTCTCAGAAGTAACTAAAATACGTATTGCAACAGCATCTACTAAGAAACACTCTCCTAATACGCCTAACACATTGAAACACAGTTCCTATGCGTTTCTCCACTAAAACATGAATACATGTCTTTTCTAACTAAGGAAACAAGGAAACTTCAAAGGCGACTACAGAAAAGAAGTGTTTCAAGAACTAAGTAACATGTGTGTTCCAAATGCAATTCTAACCGCAGGAACGTCTGAAACACAACACAGATGTAAACACACTATCAATGGCTATTTCAACATAGTGGTCAATGCGCACTTATCAAACTATGCACTCTGAGTGTGATTCCAGCTTCTCTCACACACAAGACTCTCAGAAGTAACTAAAATACGTATTGCAACAGCATCTACTAAGAAACACTCTCCTAATACGCCTAACACATTGAAACACAGTTCCTATGCGTTTCTCCACTAAAACATGAATACATGTCTTTTCTAACTAAGGAAACAAGGAAACTTCAAAGGCGACTACAGAAAAGAAGTGTTTCAAGAACTAAGTAACATGTGTGTTCCAAATGCAATTCTAACCGCAGGAACGTCTGAAACACAACACAGATGTAAACACACTATCAATGGCTATTTCAACATAGTGGTCAATGCGGCACTTATCAAACTATGCACTCTGAGTGTGATTCCAGCTTCTCTCACACACAAGACTCTCAGAAGTAACTAAAATACGTATTGCAACAGCATCTACTAAGAAACACTCTCCTAATACGCCTAACACATTGAAACACAGTTCCTATGCGTTTCTCCACTAAAACATGAATACATGTCTTTTCTAACTAAGGAAACAAGGAAACTTCAAAGGCGACTACAGAAAAGAAGTGTTTCAAGAACTAAGTAACATGTGTGTTCCAAATGCAATTCTAACCGCAGGAACGTCTGAAACACAACACAGATGTAAACACACTATCAATGGCTATTTCAACATAGTGGTCAATGCGCACTTATCAAACTATGCACTCTGAGTGTGATTCCAGCTTCTCTCACACACAAGACTCTCAGAAGTAACTAAAATACGTATTGCAACAGCATCTACTAAGAAACACTCTCCTAATACGCCTAACACATTGAAACACAGTTCCTATGCGTTTCTCCACTAAAACATGAATACATGTCTTTTCTAACTAAGGAAACAAGGAAACTTCAAAGGCGACTACAGAAAAGAAGTGTTTCAAGAACTAAGTAACATGTGTGTTCCAAATGCAATTCTAACCGCAGGAACGTCTGAAACACAACACAGATGTAAACACACTATCAATGGCTATTTCAACATAGTGGTCAATGCGCACTTATCAAACTATGCACTCTGAGTGTGATTCCAGCTTCTCTCACACACAAGACTCTCAGAAGTAACTAAAATACGTATTGCAACAGCATCTACTAAGAAACACTCTCCTAATACGCCTAACACATTGAAACACAGTTCCTATGCGTTTCTCCACTAAAACATGAATACATGTCTTTTCTAACTAAGGAAACAAGGAAACTTCAAAGGCGACTACAGAAAAGAAGTGTTTCAAGAACTAAGTAACATGTGTGTTCCAAATGCAATTCTAACCGCAGGAACGTCTGAAACACAACACAGATGTAAACACACTATCAATGGCTATTTCAACATAGTGGTCAATGCGCACTTATCAAACTATGCACTCTGAGTGTGATTCCAGCTTCTCTCACACACAAGACTCTCAGAAGTAACTAAAATACGTATTGCAACAGCATCTACTAAGAAACACTCTCCTAATACGCCTAACACATTGAAACACAGTTCCTATGCGTTTCTCCACTAAAACATGAATACATGTCTTTTCTAACTAAGGAAACAAGGAAACTTCAAAGGCGACTACAGAAAAGAAGTGTTTCAAGAACTAAGTAACATGTGTGTTCCAAATGCAATTCTAACCGCAGGAACGTCTGAAACACAACACAGATGTAAACACACTATCAATGGCTATTTCAACATAGTGGTCAATGCGCACTTATCAAACTATGCACTCTGAGTGTGATTCCAGCTTCTCTCACACACAAGACTCTCAGAAGTAACTAAAATACGTATTGCAACAGCATCTACTAAGAAACACTCTCCTAATACGCCTAACACATTGAAACACAGTTCCTATGCGTTTCTCCACTAAAACATGAATACATGTCTTTTCTAACTAAGGAAACAAGGAAACTTCAAAGGCGACTACAGAAAAGAAGTGTTTCAAGAACTAAGTAACATGTGTGTTCCAAATGCAATTCTAACCGCAGGAACGTCTGAAACACAACACAGATGTAAACACACTATCAATGGCTATTTCAACATAGTGGTCAATGCGCACTTATCAAACTATGCACTCTGAGTGTGATTCCAGCTTCTCTCACACACAAGACTCTCAGAAGTAACTAAAATACGTATTGCAACAGCATCTACTAAGAAACACTCTCCTAATACGCCTAACACATTGAAACACAGTTCCTATGCGTTTCTCCACTAAAACATGAATACATGTCTTTTCTAACTAAGGAAACAAGGAAACTTCAAAGGCGACTACAGAAAAGAAGTGTTTCAAGAACTAAGTAACATGTGTGTTCCAAATGCAATTCTAACCGCAGGAACGTCTGAAACACAACACAGATGTAAACACACTATCAATGGCTATTTCAACATAGTGGTCAATGCGCACTTATCAAACTATGCACTCTGAGTGTGATTCCAGCTTCTCTCACACACAAGACTCTCAGAAGTAACTAAAATACGTATTGCAACAGCATCTACTAAGAAACACTCTCCTAATACGCCTAACACATTGAAACACAGTTCCTATGCGTTTCTCCACTAAAACATGAATACATGTCTTTTCTAACTAAGGAAACAAGGAAACTTCAAAGGCGACTACAGAAAAGAAGTGTTTCAAGAACTAAGTAACATGTGTGTTCCAAATGCAATTCTAACCGCAGGAACGTCTGAAACACAACACAGATGTAAACACACTATCAATGGCTATTTCAACATAGTGGTCAATGCGCACTTATCAAACTATGCACTCTGAGTGTGATTCCAGCTTCTCTCACACACAAGACTCTCAGAAGTAACTAAAATACGTATTGCAACAGCATCTACTAAGAAACACTCTCCTAATACGCCTAACACATTGAAACACAGTTCCTATGCGTTTCTCCACTAAAACATGAATACATGTCTTTTCTAACTAAGGAAACAAGGAAACTTCAAAGGCGACTACAGAAAAGAAGTGTTTCAAGAACTAAGTAACATGTGTGTTCCAAATGCAATTCTAACCGCAGGAACGTCTGAAACACAACACAGATGTAAACACACTATCAATGGCTATTTCAACATAGTGGTCAATGCGCACTTATCAAACTATGCACTCTGAGTGTGATTCCAGCTTCTCTCACACACAAGACTCTCAGAAGTAACTAAAATACGTATTGCAACAGCATCTACTAAGAAACACTCTCCTAATACGCCTAACACATTGAAACACAGTTCCTATGCGTTTCTCCACTAAAACATGAATACATGTCTTTTCTAACTAAGGAAACAAGGAAACTTCAAAGGCGACTACAGAAAAGAAGTGTTTCAAGAACTAAGTAACATGTGTGTTCCAAATGCAATTCTAACCGCAGGAACGTCTGAAACACAACACAGATGTAAACACACTATCAATGGCTATTTCAACATAGTGGTCAATGCGCCTTATCAAACTATGCACTCTGAGTGTGATTCCAGCTTCTCTCACACACAAGACTCTCAGAAGTAACTAAAATACGTATTGCAACAGCATCTACTAAGAAACACTCTCCTAATACGCCTAACACATTGAAACACAGTTCCTATGCGTTTCTCCACTAAAACATGAATACATGTCTTTTCTAACTAAGGAAACAAGGAAACTTCAAAGGCGACTACAGAAAAGAAGTGTTTCAAGAACTAAGTAACATGTGTGTTCCAAATGCAATTCTAACCGCAGGAACGTCTGAAACACAACACAGATGTAAACACACTATCAATGGCTATTTCAACATAGTGGTCAATGCGCACTTATCAAACTATGCACTCTGAGTGTGATTCCAGCTTCTCTCACACACAAGACTCTCAGAAGTAACTAAAATACGTATTGCAACAGCATCTACTAAGAAACACTCTCCTAATACGCCTAACACATTGAAACACAGTTCCTATGCGTTTCTCCACTAAAACATGAATACATGTCTTTTCTAACTAAGGAAACAAGGAAACTTCAAAGGCGACTACAGAAAAGAAGTGTTTCAAGAACTAAGTAACATGTGTGTTCCAAATGCAATTCTAACCGCAGGAACGTCTGAAACACAACACAGATGTAAACACACTATCAATGGCTATTTCAACATAGTGGTCAATGCGCACTTATCAAACTATGCACTCTGAGTGTGATTCCAGCTTCTCTCACACACAAGACTCTCAGAAGTAACTAAAATACGTATTGCAACAGCATCTACTAAGAAACACTCTCCTAATACGCCTAACACATTGAAACACAGTTCCTATGCGTTTCTCCACTAAAACATGAATACATGTCTTTTCTAACTAAGGAAACAAGGAAACTTCAAAGGCGACTACAGAAAAGAAGTGTTTCAAGAACTAAGTAACATGTGTGTTCCAAATGCAATTCTAACCGCAGGAACGTCTGAAACACAACACAGATGTAAACACACTATCAATGGCTATTTCAACATAGTGGTCAATGCGCACTTATCAAACTATGCACTCTGAGTGTGATTCCAGCTTCTCTCACACACAAGACTCTCAGAAGTAACTAAAATACGTATTGCAACAGCATCTACTAAGAAACACTCTCCTAATACGCCTAACACATTGAAACACAGTTCCTATGCGTTTCTCCACTAAAACATGAATACATGTCTTTTCTAACTAAGGAAACAAGGAAACTTCAAAGGCGACTACAGAAAAGAAGTGTTTCAAGAACTAAGTAACATGTGTGTTCCAAATGCAATTCTAACCGCAGGAACGTCTGAAACACAACACAGATGTAAACACACTATCAATGGCTATTTCAACATAGTGGTCAATGCGCACTTATCAAACTATGCACTCTGAGTGTGATTCCAGCTTCTCTCACACACAAGACTCTCAGAAGTAACTAAAATACGTATTGCAACAGCATCTACTAAGAAACACTCTCCTAATACGCCTAACACATTGAAACACAGTTCCTATGCGTTTCTCCACTAAAACATGAATACATGTCTTTTCTAACTAAGGAAACAAGGAAACTTCAAAGGCGACTACAGAAAAGAAGTGTTTCAAGAACTAGTAACATGTGTGTTCCAAATGCAATTCTAACCGCAGGAACGTCTGAAACACAACACAGATGTAAACACACTATCAATGGCTATTTCAACATAGTGGTCAATGCGCACTTATCAAACTATGCACTCTGAGTGTGATTCCAGCTTCTCTCACACACAAGACTCTCAGAAGTAACTAAAATACGTATTGCAACAGCATCTACTAAGAAACACTCTCCTAATACGCCTAACACATTGAAACACAGTTCCTATGCGTTTCTCCACTAAAACATGAATACATGTCTTTTCTAACTAAGGAAACAAGGAAACTTCAAAGGCGACTACAGAAAAGAAGTGTTTCAAGAACTAAGTAACATGTGTGTTCCAAATGCAATTCTAACCGCAGGAACGTCTGAAACACAACACAGATGTAAACACACTATCAATGGCTATTTCAACATAGTGGTCAATGCGCACTTATCAAACTATGCACTCTGAGTGTGATTCCAGCTTCTCTCACACACAAGACTCTCAGAAGTAACTAAAATACGTATTGCAACAGCATCTACTAAGAAACACTCTCCTAATACGCCTAACACATTGAAACACAGTTCCTATGCGTTTCTCCACTAAAACATGAATACATGTCTTTTCTAACTAAGGAAACAAGGAAACTTCAAAGGCGACTACAGAAAAGAAGTGTTTCAAGAACTAAGTAACATGTGTGTTCCAAATGCAATTCTAACCGCAGGAACGTCTGAAACACAACACAGATGTAAACACACTATCAATGGCTATTTCAACATAGTGGTCAATGCGCACTTATCAAACTATGCACTCTGAGTGTGATTCCAGCTTCTCTCACACACAAGACTCTCAGAAGTAACTAAAATACGTATTGCAACAGCATCTACTAAGAAACACTCTCCTAATACGCCTAACACATTGAAACACAGTTCCTATGCGTTTCTCCACTAAAACATGAATACATGTCTTTTCTAACTAAGGAAACAAGGAAACTTCAAAGGCGACTACAGAAAAGAAGTGTTTCAAGAACTAAGTAACATGTGTGTTCCAAATGCAATTCTAACCGCAGGAACGTCTGAAACACAACACAGATGTAAACACACTATCAATGGCTATTTCAACATAGTGGTCAATGCGCACTTATCAAACTATGCACTCTGAGTGTGATTCCAGCTTCTCTCACACACAAGACTCTCAGAAGTAACTAAAATACGTATTGCAACAGCATCTACTAAGAAACACTCTCCTAATACGCCTAACACATTGAAACACAGTTCCTATGCGTTTCTCCACTAAAACATGAATACATGTCTTTTCTAACTAAGGAAACAAGGAAACTTCAAAGGCGACTACAGAAAAGAAGTGTTTCAAGAACTAAGTAACATGTGTGTTCCAAATGCAATTCTAACCGCAGGAACGTCTGAAACACAACACAGATGTAAACACACTATCAATGGCTATTTCAACATAGTGGTCAATGCGCACTTATCAAACTATGCACTCTGAGTGTGATTCCAGCTTCTCTCACACACAAGACTCTCAGAAGTAACTAAAATACGTATTGCAACAGCATCTACTAAGAAACACTCTCCTAATACGCCTAACACATTGAAACACAGTTCCTATGCGTTTCTCCACTAAAACATGAATACATGTCTTTTCTAACTAAGGAAACAAGGAAACTTCAAAGGCGACTACAGAAAAGAAGTGTTTCAAGAACTAAGTAACATGTGTGTTCCAAATGCAATTCTAACCGCAGGAACGTCTGAAACACAACACAGATGTAAACACACTATCAATGGCTATTTCAACATAGTGGTCAATGCGCACTTATCAAACTATGCACTCTGAGTGTGATTCCAGCTTCTCTCACACACAAGACTCTCAGAAGTAACTAAAATACGTATTGCAACAGCATCTACTAAGAAACACTCTCCTAATACGCCTAACACATTGAAACACAGTTCCTATGCGTTTCTCCACTAAAACATGAATACATGTCTTTTCTAACTAAGGAAACAAGGAAACTTCAAAGGCGACTACAGAAAAGAAGTGTTTCAAGAACTAAGTAACATGTGTGTTCCAAATGCAATTCTAACCGCAGGAACGTCTGAAACACAACACAGATGTAAACACACTATCAATGGCTATTTCAACATAGTGGTCAATGCGCACTTATCAAACTATGCACTCTGAGTGTGATTCCAGCTTCTCTCACACACAAGACTCTCAGAAGTAACTAAAATACGTATTGCAACAGCATCTACTAAGAAACACTCTCCTAATACGCCTAACACATTGAAACACAGTTCCTATGCGTTTCTCCACTAAAACATGAATACATGTCTTTTCTAACTAAGGAAACAAGGAAACTTCAAAGGCGACTACAGAAAAGAAGTGTTTCAAGAACTAAGTAACATGTGTGTTCCAAATGCAATTCTAACCGCAGGAACGTCTGAAACACAACACAGATGTAAACACACTATCAATGGCTATTTCAACATAGTGGTCAATGCGCACTTATCAAACTATGCACTCTGAGTGTGATTCCAGCTTCTCTCACACACAAGACTCTCAGAAGTAACTAAAATACGTATTGCAACAGCATCTACTAAGAAACACTCTCCTAATACGCCTAACACATTGAAACACAGTTCCTATGCGTTTCTCCACTAAAACATGAATACATGTCTTTTCTAACTAAGGAAACAAGGAAACTTCAAAGGCGACTACAGAAAAGAAGTGTTTCAAGAACTAAGTAACATGTGTGTTCCAAATGCAATTCTAACCGCAGGAACGTCTGAAACACAACACAGATGTAAACACACTATCAATGGCTATTTCAACATAGTGGTCAATGCGCACTTATCAAACTATGCACTCTGAGTGTGATTCCAGCTTCTCTCACACACAAGACTCTCAGAAGTAACTAAAATACGTATTGCAACAGCATCTACTAAGAAACACTCTCCTAATACGCCTAACACATTGAAACACAGTTCCTATGCGTTTCTCCACTAAAACATGAATACATGTCTTTTCTAACTAAGGAAACAAGGAAACTTCAAAGGCGACTACAGAAAAGAAGTGTTTCAAGAACTAAGTAACATGTGTGTTCCAAATGCAATTCTAACCGCAGGAACGTCTGAAACACAACACAGATGTAAACACACTATCAATGGCTATTTCAACATAGTGGTCAATGCGCACTTATCAAACTATGCACTCTGAGTGTGATTCCAGCTTCTCTCACACACAAGACTCTCAGAAGTAACTAAAATACGTATTGCAACAGCATCTACTAAGAAACACTCTCCTAATACGCCTAACACATTGAAACACAGTTCCTATGCGTTTCTCCACTAAAACATGAATACATGTCTTTTCTAACTAAGGAAACAAGGAAACTTCAAAGGCGACTACAGAAAAGAAGTGTTTCAAGAACTGAGTAACATGTGTGTTCCAAATGCAATTCTAACCGCAGGAACGTCTGAAACACAACACAGATGTAAACACACTACTCAATGGCTATTTCAACATAGTGGTCAATGCGCACTTATCAAACTATGCACTCTGAGTGTGATTCCAGCTTCTCTCACACACAAGACTCTCAGAAGTAACTAAAATACGTATTGCAACAGCATCTACTAAGAAACACTCTCCTAATACGCCTAACACATTGAAACACAGTTCCTATGCGTTTCTCCACTAAAACATGAATACATGTCTTTTCTAACTAAGGAAACAAGGAAACTTCAAAGGCGACTACAGAAAAGAAGTGTTTCAAGAACTGAGTAACATGTGTGTTCCAAATGCAATTCTAACCGCAGGAACGTCTGAAACACAACACAGATGTAAACACACTATCAATGGCTATTTCAACATAGTGGTCAATGCGCACTTATCAAACTATGCACTCTGAGTGTGATTCCAGCTTCTCTCACACACAAGACTCTCAGAAGTAACTAAAATACGTATTGCAACAGCATCTACTAAGAAACACTCTCCTAATACGCCTAACACATTGAAACACAGTTCCTATGCGTTTCTCCACTAAAACATGAATACATGTCTTTTCTAACTAAGGAAACAAGGAAACTTCAAAGGCGACTACAGAAAAGAAGTGTTTCAAGAACTGAGTAACATGTGTGTTCCAAATGCAATTCTAACCGCAGGAACGTCTGAAACACAACACAGATGTAAACACACTATCAATGGCTATTTCAACATAGTGGTCAATGCGCACTTATCAAACTATGCACTCTGAGTGTGATTCCAGCTTCTCTCACACACAAGACTCTCAGAAGTAACTAAAATACGTATTGCAACAGCATCTACTAAGAAACACTCTCCTAATACGCCTAACACATTGAAACACAGTTCCTATGCGTTTCTCCACTAAAACATGAATACATGTCTTTTCTAACTAAGGAAACAAGGAAACTTCAAAGGCGACTACAGAAAAGAAGTGTTTCAAGAACTAAGTAACATGTGTGTTCCAAATGCAATTCTAACCGCAGGAACGTCTGAAACACAACACAGATGTAAACACACTATCAATGGCTATTTCAACATAGTGGTCAATGCGCACTTATCAAACTATGCACTCTGAGTGTGATTCCAGCTTCTCTCACACACAAGACTCTCAGAAGTAACTAAAATACGTATTGCAACAGCATCTACTAAGAAACACTCTCCTAATACGCCTAACACATTGAAACACAGTTCCTATGCGTTTCTCCACTAAAACATGAATACATGTCTTTTCTAACTAAGGAAACAAGGAAACTTCAAAGGCGACTACAGAAAAGAAGTGTTTCAAGAACTGAGTAACATGTGTGTTCCAAATGCAATTCTAACCGCAGGAACGTCTGAAACACAACACAGATGTAAACACACTATCAATGGCTATTTCAACATAGTGGTCAATGCGCACTTATCAAACTATGCACTCTGAGTGTGATTCCAGCTTCTCTCACACACAAGACTCTCAGAAGTAACTAAAATACGTATTGCAACAGCATCTACTAAGAAACACTCTCCTAATACGCCTAACACATTGAAACACAGTTCCTATGCGTTTCTCCACTAAAACATGAATACATGTCTTTTCTAACTAAGGAAACAAGGAAACTTCAAAGGCGACTACAGAAAAGAAGTGTTTCAAGAACTGAGTAACATGTGTGTTCCAAATGCAATTCTAACCGCAGGAACGTCTGAAACACAACACAGATGTAAACACACTATCAATGGCTATTTCAACATAGTGGTCAATGCGCACTTATCAAACTATGCACTCTGAGTGTGATTCCAGCTTCTCTCACACACAAGACTCTCAGAAGTAACTAAAATACGTATTGCAACAGCATCTACTAAGAAACACTCTCCTAATACGCCTAACACATTGAAACACAGTTCCTATGCGTTTCTCCACTAAAACATGAATACATGTCTTTTCTAACTAAGGAAACAAGGAAACTTCAAAGGCGACTACAGAAAAGAAGTGTTTCAAGAACTGAGTAACATGTGTGTTCCAAATGCAATTCTAACCGCAGGAACGTCTGAAACACAACACAGATGTAAACACACTATCAATGGCTATTTCAACATAGTGGTCAATGCGCACTTATCAAACTATGCACTCTGAGTGTGATTCCAGCTTCTCTCACACACAAGACTCTCAGAAGTAACTAAAATACGTATTGCAACAGCATCTACTAAGAAACACTCTCCTAATACGCCTAACACATTGAAACACAGTTCCTATGCGTTTCTCCACTAAAACATGAATACATGTCTTTTCTAACTAAGGAAACAAGGAAACTTCAAAGGCGACTACAGAAAAGAAGTGTTTCAAGAACTGAGTAACATGTGTGTTCCAAATGCAATTCTAACCGCAGGAACGTCTGAAACACAACACAGATGTAAACACACTATCAATGGCTATTTCAACATAGTGGTCAATGCGCCTTATCAAACTATGCACTCTGAGTGTGATTCCAGCTTCTCTCACACACAAGACTCTCAGAAGTAACTAAAATACGTATTGCAACAGCATCTACTAAGAAACACTCTCCTAATACGCCTAACACATTGAAACACAGTTCCTATGCGTTTCTCCACTAAAACATGAATACATGTCTTTTCTAACTAAGGAAACAAGGAAACTTCAAAGGCGACTACAGAAAAGAAGTGTTTCAAGAACTGAGTAACATGTGTGTTCCAAATGCAATTCTAACCGCAGGAACGTCTGAAACACAACACAGATGTAAACACACTATCAATGGCTATTTCAACATAGTGGTCAATGCGCACTTATCAAACTATGCACTCTGAGTGTGATTCCAGCTTCTCTCACACACAAGACTCTCAGAAGTAACTAAAATACGTATTGCAACAGCATCTACTAAGAAACACTCTCCTAATACGCCTAACACATTGAAACACAGTTCCTATGCGTTTCTCCACTAAAACATGAATACATGTCTTTTCTAACTAAGGAAACAAGGAAACTTCAAAGGCGACTACAGAAAAGAAGTGTTTCAAGAACTGAGTAACATGTGTGTTCCAAATGCAATTCTAACCGCAGGAACGTCTGAAACACAACACAGATGTAAACACACTATCAATGGCTATTTCAACATAGTGGTCAATGCGCACTTATCAAACTATGCACTCTGAGTGTGATTCCAGCTTCTCTCACACACAAGACTCTCAGAAGTAACTAAAATACGTATTGCAACAGCATCTACTAAGAAACACTCTCCTAATACGCCTAACACATTGAAACACAGTTCCTATGCGTTTCTCCACTAAAACATGAATACATGTCTTTTCTAACTAAGGAAACAAGGAAACTTCAAAGGCGACTACAGAAAAGAAGTGTTTCAAGAACTGAGTAACATGTGTGTTCCAAATGCAATTCTAACCGCAGGAACGTCTGAAACACAACACAGATGTAAACACACTATCAATGGCTATTTCAACATAGTGGTCAATGCGCACTTATCAAACTATGCACTCTGAGTGTGATTCCAGCTTCTCTCACACACAAGACTCTCAGAAGTAACTAAAATACGTATTGCAACAGCATCTACTAAGAAACACTCTCCTAATACGCCTAACACATTGAAACACAGTTCCTATGCGTTTCTCCACTAAAACATGAATACATGTCTTTTCTAACTAAGGAAACAAGGAAACTTCAAAGGCGACTACAGAAAAGAAGTGTTTCAAGAACTGAGTAACATGTGTGTTCCAAATGCAATTCTAACCGCAGGAACGTCTGAAACACAACACAGATGTAAACACACTATCAATGGCTATTTCAACATAGTGGTCAATGCGCACTTATCAAACTATGCACTCTGAGTGTGATTCCAGCTTCTCTCACACACAAGACTCTCAGAAGTAACTAAAATACGTATTGCAACAGCATCTACTAAGAAACACTCTCCTAATACGCCTAACACATTGAAACACAGTTCCTATGCGTTTCTCCACTAAAACATGAATACATGTCTTTTCTAACTAAGGAAACAAGGAAACTTCAAAGGCGACTACAGAAAAGAAGTGTTTCAAGAACTGAGTAACATGTGTGTTCCAAATGCAATTCTAACCGCAGGAACGTCTGAAACACAACACAGATGTAAACACACTATCAATGGCTATTTCAACATAGTGGTCAATGCGCACTTATCAAACTATGCACTCTGAGTGTGATTCCAGCTTCTCTCACACACAAGACTCTCAGAAGTAACTAAAATACGTATTGCAACAGCATCTACTAAGAAACACTCTCCTAATACGCCTAACACATTGAAACACAGTTCCTATGCGTTTCTCCACTAAAACATGAATACATGTCTTTTCTAACTAAGGAAACAAGGAAACTTCAAAGGCGACTACAGAAAAGAAGTGTTTCAAGAACTGAGTAACATGTGTGTTCCAAATGCAATTCTAACCGCAGGAACGTCTGAAACACAACACAGATGTAAACACACTATCAATGGCTATTTCAACATAGTGGTCAATGCGCACTTATCAAACTATGCACTCTGAGTGTGATTCCAGCTTCTCTCACACACAAGACTCTCAGAAGTAACTAAAATACGTATTGCAACAGCATCTACTAAGAAACACTCTCCTAATACGCCTAACACATTGAAACACAGTTCCTATGCGTTTCTCCACTAAAACATGAATACATGTCTTTTCTAACTAAGGAAACAAGGAAACTTCAAAGGCGACTACAGAAAAGAAGTGTTTCAAGAACTGAGTAACATGTGTGTTCCAAATGCAATTCTAACCGCAGGAACGTCTGAAACACAACACAGATGTAAACACACTATCAATGGCTATTTCAACATAGTGGTCAATGCGCCTTATCAAACTATGCACTCTGAGTGTGATTCCAGCTTCTCTCACACACAAGACTCTCAGAAGTAACTAAAATACGTATTGCAACAGCATCTACTAAGAAACACTCTCCTAATACGCCTAACACATTGAAACACAGTTCCTATGCGTTTCTCCACTAAAACATGAATACATGTCTTTTCTAACTAAGGAAACAAGGAAACTTCAAAGGCGACTACAGAAAAGAAGTGTTTCAAGAACTGAGTAACATGTGTGTTCCAAATGCAATTCTAACCGCAGGAACGTCTGAAACACAACACAGATGTAAACACACTATCAATGGCTATTTCAACATAGTGGTCAATGCGCACTTATCAAACTATGCACTCTGAGTGTGATTCCAGCTTCTCTCACACACAAGACTCTCAGAAGTAACTAAAATACGTATTGCAACAGCATCTACTAAGAAACACTCTCCTAATACGCCTAACACATTGAAACACAGTTCCTATGCGTTTCTCCACTAAAACATGAATACATGTCTTTTCTAACTAAGGAAACAAGGAAACTTCAAAGGCGACTACAGAAAAGAAGTGTTTCAAGAACTGAGTAACATGTGTGTTCCAAATGCAATTCTAACCGCAGGAACGTCTGAAACACAACACCACAGATGTAAACACACTATCAATGGCTATTTCAACATAGTGGTCAATGCGCCTTATCAAACTATGCACTCTGAGTGTGATTCCAGCTTCTCTCACACACAAGACTCTCAGAAGTAACTAAAATACGTATTGCAACAGCATCTACTAAGAAACACTCTCCTAATACGCCTAACACATTGAAACACAGTTCCTATGCGTTTCTCCACTAAAACATGAATACATGTCTTTTCTAACTAAGGAAACAAGGAAACTTCAAAGGCGACTACAGAAAAGAAGTGTTTCAAGAACTGAGTAACATGTGTGTTCCAAATGCAATTCTAACCGCAGGAACGTCTGAAACACAACACAGATGTAAACACACTATCAATGGCTATTTCAACATAGTGGTCAATGCGCCTTATCAAACTATGCACTCTGAGTGTGATTCCAGCTTCTCTCACACACAAGACTCTCAGAAGTAACTAAAATACGTATTGCAACAGCATCTACTAAGAAACACTCTCCTAATACGCCTAACACATTGAAACACAGTTCCTATGCGTTTCTCCACTAAAACATGAATACATGTCTTTTCTAACTAAGGAAACAAGGAAACTTCAAAGGCGACTACAGAAAAGAAGTGTTTCAAGAACTGAGTAACATGTGTGTTCCAAATGCAATTCTAACCGCAGGAACGTCTGAAACACAACACAGATGTAAACACACTATCAATGGCTATTTCAACATAGTGGTCAATGCGCACTTATCAAACTATGCACTCTGAGTGTGATTCCAGCTTCTCTCACACACAAGACTCTCAGAAGTAACTAAAATACGTATTGCAACAGCATCTACTAAGAAACACTCTCCTAATACGCCTAACACATTGAAACACAGTTCCTATGCGTTTCTCCACTAAAACATGAATACATGTCTTTTCTAACTAAGGAAACAAGGAAACTTCAAAGGCGACTACAGAAAAGAAGTGTTTCAAGAACTGAGTAACATGTGTGTTCCAAATGCAATTCTAACCGCAGGAACGTCTGAAACACAACACAGATGTAAACACACTATCAATGGCTATTTCAACATAGTGGTCAATGCGCCTTATCAAACTATGCACTCTGAGTGTGATTCCAGCTTCTCTCACACACAAGACTCTCAGAAGTAACTAAAATACGTATTGCAACAGCATCTACTAAGAAACACTCTCCTAATACGCCTAACACATTGAAACACAGTTCCTATGCGTTTCTCCACTAAAACATGAATACATGTCTTTTCTAACTAAGGAAACAAGGAAACTTCAAAGGCGACTACAGAAAAGAAGTGTTTCAAGAACTGAGTAACATGTGTGTTCCAAATGCAATTCTAACCGCAGGAACGTCTGAAACACAACACAGATGTAAACACACTATCAATGGCTATTTCAACATAGTGGTCAATGCGCACTTATCAAACTATGCACTCTGAGTGTGATTCCAGCTTCTCTCACACACAAGACTCTCAGAAGTAACTAAAATACGTATTGCAACAGCATCTACTAAGAAACACTCTCCTAATACGCCTAACACATTGAAACACAGTTCCTATGCGTTTCTCCACTAAAACATGAATACATGTCTTTTCTAACTAAGGAAACAAGGAAACTTCAAAGGCGACTACAGAAAAGAAGTGTTTCAAGAACTGAGTAACATGTGTGTTCCAAATGCAATTCTAACCGCAGGAACGTCTGAAACACAACACAGATGTAAACACACTATCAATGGCTATTTCAACATAGTGGTCAATGCGCACTTATCAAACTATGCACTCTGAGTGTGATTCCAGCTTCTCTCACACACAAGACTCTCAGAAGTAACTAAAATACGTATTGCAACAGCATCTACTAAGAAACACTCTCCTAATACGCCTAACACATTGAAACACAGTTCCTATGCGTTTCTCCACTAAAACATGAATACATGTCTTTTCTAACTAAGGAAACAAGGAAACTTCAAAGGCGACTACAGAAAAGAAGTGTTTCAAGAACTAAGTAACATGTGTGTTCCAAATGCAATTCTAACCGCAGGAACGTCTGAAACACAACACAGATGTAAACACACTATCAATGGCTATTTCAACATAGTGGTCAATGCGCACTTATCAAACTATGCACTCTGAGTGTGATTCCAGCTTCTCTCACACACAAGACTCTCAGAAGTAACTAAAATACGTATTGCAACAGCATCTACTAAGAAACACTCTCCTAATACGCCTAACACATTGAAACACAGTTCCTATGCGTTTCTCCACTAAAACATGAATACATGTCTTTTCTAACTAAGGAAACAAGGAAACTTCAAAGGCGACTACAGAAAAGAAGTGTTTCAAGAACTGAGTAACATGTGTGTTCCAAATGCAATTCTAACCGCAGGAACGTCTGAAACACAACACAGATGTAAACACACTATCAATGGCTATTTCAACATAGTGGTCAATGCGCACTTATCAAACTATGCACTCTGAGTGTGATTCCAGCTTTCTCTCACACACAAGACTCTCAGAAGTAACTAAAATACGTATTGCAACAGCATCTACTAAGAAACACTCTCCTAATACGCCTAACACATTGAAACACAGTTCCTATGCGTTTCTCCACTAAAACATGAATACATGTCTTTTCTAACTAAGGAAACAAGGAAACTTCAAAGGCGACTACAGAAAAGAAGTGTTTCAAGAACTAAGTAACATGTGTGTTCCAAATGCAATTCTAACCGCAGGAACGTCTGAAACACAACACAGATGTAAACACACTATCAATGGCTATTTCAACATAGTGGTCAATGCGCACTTATCAAACTATGCACTCTGAGTGTGATTCCAGCTTCTCTCACACACAAGACTCTCAGAAGTAACTAAAATACGTATTGCAACAGCATCTACTAAGAAACACTCTCCTAATACGCCTAACACATTGAAACACAGTTCCTATGCGTTTCTCCACTAAAACATGAATACATGTCTTTTCTAACTAAGGAAACAAGGAAACTTCAAAGGCGACTACAGAAAAGAAGTGTTTCAAGAACTAAGTAACATGTGTGTTCCAAATGCAATTCTAACCGCAGGAACGTCTGAAACACAACACAGATGTAAACACACTATCAATGGCTATTTCAACATAGTGGTCAATGCGCACTTATCAAACTATGCACTCTGAGTGTGATTCCAGCTTCTCTCACACACAAGACTCTCAGAAGTAACTAAAATACGTATTGCAACAGCATCTACTAAGAAACACTCTCCTAATACGCCTAACACATTGAAACACAGTTCCTATGCGTTTCTCCACTAAAACATGAATACATGTCTTTTCTAACTAAGGAAACAAGGAAACTTCAAAGGCGACTACAGAAAAGAAGTGTTTCAAGAACTGAGTAACATGTGTGTTCCAAATGCAATTCTAACCGCAGGAACGTCTGAAACACAACACAGATGTAAACACACTATCAATGGCTATTTCAACATAGTGGTCAATGCGCGACTTATCAAACTATGCACTCTGAGTGTGATTCCAGCTTCTCTCACACACAAGACTCTCAGAAGTAACTAAAATACGTATTGCAACAGCATCTACTAAGAAACACTCTCCTAATACGCCTAACACATTGAAACACAGTTCCTATGCGTTTCTCCACTAAAACATGAATACATGTCTTTTCTAACTAAGGAAACAAGGAAACTTCAAAGGCGACTACAGAAAAGAAGTGTTTCAAGAACTAAGTAACATGTGTGTTCCAAATGCAATTCTAACCGCAGGAACGTCTGAAACACAACACAGATGTAAACACACTATCAATGGCTATTTCAACATAGTGGTCAATGCGCACTTATCAAACTATGCACTCTGAGTGTGATTCCAGCTTCTCTCACACACAAGACTCTCAGAAGTAACTAAAATACGTATTGCAACAGCATCTACTAAGAAACACTCTCCTAATACGCCTAACACATTGAAACACAGTTCCTATGCGTTTCTCCACTAAAACATGAATACATGTCTTTTCTAACTAAGGAAACAAGGAAACTTCAAAGGCGACTACAGAAAAGAAGTGTTTCAAGAACTAAGTAACATGTGTGTTCCAAATGCAATTCTAACCGCAGGAACGTCTGAAACACAACACAGATGTAAACACACTATCAATGGCTATTTCAACATAGTGGTCAATGCGCACTTATCAAACTATGCACTCTGAGTGTGATTCCAGCTTCTCTCACACACAAGACTCTCAGAAGTAACTAAAATACGTATTGCAACAGCATCTACTAAGAAACACTCTCCTAATACGCCTAACACATTGAAACACAGTTCCTATGCGTTTCTCCACTAAAACATGAATACATGTCTTTTCTAACTAAGGAAACAAGGAAACTTCAAAGGCGACTACAGAAAAGAAGTGTTTCAAGAACTGAGTAACATGTGTGTTCCAAATGCAATTCTAACCGCAGGAACGTCTGAAACACAACACAGATGTAAACACAGCTATCAATGGCTATTTCAACATAGTGGTCAATGCGCACTTATCAAACTATGCACTCTGAGTGTGATTCCAGCTTCTCTCACACACAAGACTCTCAGAAGTAACTAAAATACGTATTGCAACAGCATCTACTAAGAAACACTCTCCTAATACGCCTAACACATTGAAACACAGTTCCTATGCGTTTCTCCACTAAAACATGAATACATGTCTTTTCTAACTAAGGAAACAAGGAAACTTCAAAGGCGACTACAGAAAAGAAGTGTTTCAAGAACTGAGTAACATGTGTGTTCCAAATGCAATTCTAACCGCAGGAACGTCTGAAACACAACACAGATGTAAACACACTATCAATGGCTATTTCAACATAGTGGTCAATGCGCACTTATCAAACTATGCACTCTGAGTGTGATTCCAGCTTCTCTCACACACAAGACTCTCAGAAGTAACTAAAATACGTATTGCAACAGCATCTACTAAGAAACACTCTCCTAATACGCCTAACACATTGAAACACAGTTCCTATGCGTTTCTCCACTAAAACATGAATACATGTCTTTTCTAACTAAGGAAACAAGGAAACTTCAAAGGCGACTACAGAAAAGAAGTGTTTCAAGAACTGAGTAACATGTGTGTTCCAAATGCAATTCTAACCGCAGGAACGTCTGAAACACAACACAGATGTAAACACACTATCAATGGCTATTTCAACATAGTGGTCAATGCGCACTTATCAAACTATGCACTCTGAGTGTGATTCCAGCTTCTCTCACACACAAGACTCTCAGAAGTAACTAAAATACGTATTGCAACAGCATCTACTAAGAAACACTCTCCTAATACGCCTAACACATTGAAACACAGTTCCTATGCGTTTCTCCACTAAAACATGAATACATGTCTTTTCTAACTAAGGAAACAAGGAAACTTCAAAGGCGACTACAGAAAAGAAGTGTTTCAAGAACTGAGTAACATGTGTGTTCCAAATGCAATTCTAACCGCAGGAACGTCTGAAACACAACACAGATGTAAACACACTATCAATGGCTATTTCAACATAGTGGTCAATGCGCACTTATCAAACTATGCACTCTGAGTGTGATTCCAGCTTCTCTCACACACAAGACTCTCAGAAGTAACTAAAATACGTATTGCAACAGCATCTACTAAGAAACACTCTCCTAATACGCCTAACACATTGAAACACAGTTCCTATGCGTTTCTCCACTAAAACATGAATACATGTCTTTTCTAACTAAGGAAACAAGGAAACTTCAAAGGCGACTACAGAAAAGAAGTGTTTCAAGAACTGAGTAACATGTGTGTTCCAAATGCAATTCTAACCGCAGGAACGTCTGAAACACAACACAGATGTAAACACACTATCAATGGCTATTTCAACATAGTGGTCAATGCGCACTTATCAAACTATGCACTCTGAGTGTGATTCCAGCTTCTCTCACACACAAGACTCTCAGAAGTAACTAAAATACGTATTGCTTAACAGCATCTACTAAGAAACACTCTCCTAATACGCCTAACACATTGAAACACAGTTCCTATGCGTTTCTCCACTAAAACATGAATACATGTCTTTTCTAACTAAGGAAACAAGGAAACTTCAAAGGCGACTACAGAAAAGAAGTGTTTCAAGAACTGAGTAACATGTGTGTTCCAAATGCAATTCTAACCGCAGGAACGTCTGAAACACAACACAGATGTAAACACACTATCAATGGCTATTTCAACATAGTGGTCAATGCGCACTTATCAAACTATGCACTCTGAGTGTGATTCCAGCTTCTCTCACACACAAGACTCTCAGAAGTAACTAAAATACGTATTGCAACAGCATCTACTAAGAAACACTCTCCTAATACGCCTAACACATTGAAACACAGTTCCTATGCGTTTCTCCACTAAAACATGAATACATGTCTTTTCTAACTAAGGAAACAAGGAAACTTCAAAGGCGACTACAGAAAAGAAGTGTTTCAAGAACTGAGTAACATGTGTGTTCCAAATGCAATTCTAACCGCAGGAACGTCTGAAACACAACACAGATGTAAACACACTATCAATGGCTATTTCAACATAGTGGTCAATGCGCACTTATCAAACTATGCACTCTGAGTGTGATTCCAGCTTCTCTCACACACAAGACTCTCAGAAGTAACTAAAATACGTATTGCAACAGCATCTACTAAGAAACACTCTCCTAATACGCCTAACACATTGAAACACAGTTCCTATGCGTTTCTCCACTAAAACATGAATACATGTCTTTTCTAACTAAGGAAACAAGGAAACTTCAAAGGCGACTACAGAAAAGAAGTGTTTCAAGAACTGAGTAACATGTGTGTTCCAAATGCAATTCTAACCGCAGGAACGTCTGAAACACAACACAGATGTAAACACACTATCAATGGCTATTTCAACATAGTGGTCAATGCGCCTTATCAAACTATGCACTCTGAGTGTGATTCCAGCTTCTCTCACACACAAGACTCTCAGAAGTAACTAAAATACGTATTGCAACAGCATCTACTAAGAAACACTCTCCTAATACGCCTAACACATTGAAACACAGTTCCTATGCGTTTCTCCACTAAAACATGAATACATGTCTTTTCTAACTAAGGAAACAAGGAAACTTCAAAGGCGACTACAGAAAAGAAGTGTTTCAAGAACTGAGTAACATGTGTGTTCCAAATGCAATTCTAACCGCAGGAACGTCTGAAACACAACACAGATGTAAACACACTATCAATGGCTATTTCAACATAGTGGTCAATGCGCACTTATCAAACTATGCACTCTGAGTGTGATTCCAGCTTCTCTCACACACAAGACTCTCAGAAGTAACTAAAATACGTATTGCAACAGCATCTACTAAGAAACACTCTCCTAATACGCCTAACACATTGAAACACAGTTCCTATGCGTTTCTCCACTAAAACATGAATACATGTCTTTTCTAACTAAGGAAACAAGGAAACTTCAAAGGCGACTACAGAAAAGAAGTGTTTCAAGAACTGAGTAACATGTGTGTTCCAAATGCAATTCTAACCGCAGGAACGTCTGAAACACAACACAGATGTAAACACACTATCAATGGCTATTTCAACATAGTGGTCAATGCGCACTTATCAAACTATGCACTCTGAGTGTGATTCCAGCTTCTCTCACACACAAGACTCTCAGAAGTAACTAAAATACGTATTGCAACAGCATCTACTAAGAAACACTCTCCTAATACGCCTAACACATTGAAACACAGTTCCTATGCGTTTCTCCACTAAAACATGAATACATGTCTTTTCTAACTAAGGAAACAAGGAAACTTCAAAGGCGACTACAGAAAAGAAGTGTTTCAAGAACTGAGTAACATGTGTGTTCCAAATGCAATTCTAACCGCAGGAACGTCTGAAACACAACACAGATGTAAACACACTATCAATGGCTATTTCAACATAGTGGTCAATGCGCACTTATCAAACTATGCACTCTGAGTGTGATTCCAGCTTCTCTCACACACAAGACTCTCAGAAGTAACTAAAATACGTATTGCAACAGCATCTACTAAGAAACACTCTCCTAATACGCCTAACACATTGAAACACAGTTCCTATGCGTTTCTCCACTAAAACATGAATACATGTCTTTTCTAACTAAGGAAACAAGGAAACTTCAAAGGCGACTACAGAAAAGAAGTGTTTCAAGAACTGAGTAACATGTGTGTTCCAAATGCAATTCTAACCGCAGGAACGTCTGAAACACAACACAGATGTAAACACACTACCAATGGCTATTTCAACATAGTGGTCAATGCGCACTTATCAAACTATGCACTCTGAGTGTGATTCCAGCTTCTCTCACACACAAGACTCTCAGAAGTAACTAAAATACGTATTGCAACAGCATCTACTAAGAAACACTCTCCTAATACGCCTAACACATTGAAACACAGTTCCTATGCGTTTCTCCACTAAAACATGAATACATGTCTTTTCTAACTAAGGAAACAAGGAAACTTCAAAGGCGACTACAGAAAAGAAGTGTTTCAAGAACTGAGTAACATGTGTGTTCCAAATGCAATTCTAACCGCAGGAACGTCTGAAACACAACACAGATGTAAACACACTATCAATGGCTATTTCAACATAGTGGTCAATGCGCACTTATCAAACTATGCACTCTGAGTGTGATTCCAGCTTCTCTCACACACAAGACTCTCAGAAGTAACTAAAATACGTATTGCAACAGCATCTACTAAGAAACACTCTCCTAATACGCCTAACACATTGAAACACAGTTCCTATGCGTTTCTCCACTAAAACATGAATACATGTCTTTTCTAACTAAGGAAACAAGGAAACTTCAAAGGCGACTACAGAAAAGAAGTGTTTCAAGAACTGAGTAACATGTGTGTTCCAAATGCAATTCTAACCGCAGGAACGTCTGAAACACAACACAGATGTAAACACACTATCAATGGCTATTTCAACATAGTGGTCAATGCGCACTTATCAAACTATGCACTCTGAGTGTGATTCCAGCTTCTCTCACACACAAGACTCTCAGAAGTAACTAAAATACGTATTGCAACAGCATCTACTAAGAAACACTCTCCTAATACGCCTAACACATTGAAACACAGTTCCTATGCGTTTCTCCACTAAAACATGAATACATGTCTTTTCTAACTAAGGAAACAAGGAAACTTCAAAGGCGACTACAGAAAAGAAGTGTTTCAAGAACTGAGTAACATGTGTGTTCCAAATGCAATTCTAACCGCAGGAACGTCTGAAACACAACACAGATGTAAACACACTATCAATGGCTATTTCAACATAGTGGTCAATGCGCACTTATCAAACTATGCACTCTGAGTGTGATTCCAGCTTCTCTCACACACAAGACTCTCAGAAGTAACTAAAATACGTATTGCAACAGCATCTACTAAGAAACACTCTCCTAATACGCCTAACACATTGAAAACACAGTTCCTATGCGTTTCTCCACTAAAACATGAATACATGTCTTTTCTAACTAAGGAAACAAGGAAACTTCAAAGGCGACTACAGAAAAGAAGTGTTTCAAGAACTGAGTAACATGTGTGTTCCAAATGCAATTCTAACCGCAGGAACGTCTGAAACACAACACAGATGTAAACACACTATCAATGGCTATTTCAACATAGTGGTCAATGCGCACTTATCAAACTATGCACTCTGAGTGTGATTCCAGCTTCTCTCACACACAAGACTCTCAGAAGTAACTAAAATACGTATTGCAACAGCATCTACTAAGAAACACTCTCCTAATACGCCTAACACATTGAAACACAGTTCCTATGCGTTTCTCCACTAAAACATGAATACATGTCTTTTCTAACTAAGGAAACAAGGAAACTTCAAAGGCGACTACAGAAAAGAAGTGTTTCAAGAACTGAGTAACATGTGTGTTCCAAATGCAATTCTAACCGCAGGAACGTCTGAAACACAACACAGATGTAAACACACTATCAATGGCTATTTCAACATAGTGGTCAATGCGCACTTATCAAACTATGCACTCTGAGTGTGATTCCAGCTTCTCTCACACACAAGACTCTCAGAAGTAACTAAAATACGTATTGCAACAGCATCTACTAAGAAACACTCTCCTAATACGCCTAACACATTGAAACACAGTTCCTATGCGTTTCTCCACTAAAACATGAATACATGTCTTTTCTAACTAAGGAAACAAGGAAACTTCAAAGGCGACTACAGAAAAGAAGTGTTTCAAGAACTGAGTAACATGTGTGTTCCAAATGCAATTCTAACCGCAGGAACGTCTGAAACACAACACAGATGTAAACACACTATCAATGGCTATTTCAACATAGTGGTCAATGCGCACTTATCAAACTATGCACTCTGAGTGTGATTCCAGCTTCTCTCACACACAAGACTCTCAGAAGTAACTAAAATACGTATTGCAACAGCATCTACTAAGAAACACTCTCCTAATACGCCTAACACATTGAAACACAGTTCCTATGCGTTTCTCCACTAAAACATGAATACATGTCTTTTCTAACTAAGGAAACAAGGAAACTTCAAAGGCGACTACAGAAAAGAAGTGTTTCAAGAACTGAGTAACATGTGTGTTCCAAATGCAATTCTAACCGCAGGAACGTCTGAAACACAACACAGATGTAAACACACTATCAATGGCTATTTCAACATAGTGGTCAATGCGCACTTATCAAACTATGCACTCTGAGTGTGATTCCAGCTTCTCTCACACACAAGACTCTCAGAAGTAACTAAAATACGTATTGCAACAGCATCTACTAAGAAACACTCTCCTAATACGCCTAACACATTGAAACACAGTTCCTATGCGTTTCTCCACTAAAACATGAATACATGTCTTTTCTAACTAAGGAAACAAGGAAACTTCAAAGGCGACTACAGAAAAGAAGTGTTTCAAGAACTGAGTAACATGTGTGTTCCAAATGCAATTCTAACCGCAGGAACGTCTGAAACACAACACAGATGTAAACACACTATCAATGGCTATTTCAACATAGTGGTCAATGCGCACTTATCAAACTATGCACTCTGAGTGTGATTCCAGCTTCTCTCACACACAAGACTCTCAGAAGTAACTAAAATACGTATTGCAACAGCATCTACTAAGAAACACTCTCCTAATACGCCTAACACATTGAAACACAGTTCCTATGCGTTTCTCCACTAAAACATGAATACATGTCTTTTCTAACTAAGGAAACAAGGAAACTTCAAAGGCGACTACAGAAAAGAAGTGTTTCAAGAACTGAGTAACATGTGTGTTCCAAATGCAATTCTAACCGCAGGAACGTCTGAAACACAACACAGATGTAAACACACTATCAATGGCTATTTCAACATAGTGGTCAATGCGCACTTATCAAACTATGCACTCTGAGTGTGATTCCAGCTTCTCTCACACACAAGACTCTCAGAAGTAACTAAAATACGTATTGCAACAGCATCTACTAAGAAACACTCTCCTAATACGCCTAACACATTGAAACACAGTTCCTATGCGTTTCTCCACTAAAACATGAATACATGTCTTTTCTAACTAAGGAAACAAGGAAACTTCAAAGGCGACTACAGAAAAGAAGTGTTTCAAGAACTGAGTAACATGTGTGTTCCAAATGCAATTCTAACCGCAGGAACGTCTGAAACACAACACAGATGTAAACACACTATCAATGGCTATTTCAACATAGTGGTCAATGCGCACTTATCAAACTATGCACTCTGAGTGTGATTCCAGCTTCTCTCACACACAAGACTCTCAGAAGTAACTAAAATACGTATTGCAACAGCATCTACTAAGAAACACTCTCCTAATACGCCTAACACATTGAAACACAGTTCCTATGCGTTTCTCCACTAAAACATGAATACATGTCTTTTCTAACTAAGGAAACAAGGAAACTTCAAAGGCGACTACAGAAAAGAAGTGTTTCAAGAACTGAGTAACATGTGTGTTCCAAATGCAATTCTAACCGCAGGAACGTCTGAAACACAACACAGATGTAAACACACTATCAATGGCTATTTCAACATAGTGGTCAATGCGCACTTATCAAACTATGCACTCTGAGTGTGATTCCAGCTTCTCTCACACACAAGACTCTCAGAAGTAACTAAAATACGTATTGCAACAGCATCTACTAAGAAACACTCTCCTAATACGCCTAACACATTGAAACACAGTTCCTATGCGTTTCTCCACTAAAACATGAATACATGTCTTTTCTAACTAAGGAAACAAGGAAACTTCAAAGGCGACTACAGAAAAGAAGTGTTTCAAGAACTGAGTAACATGTGTGTTCCAAATGCAATTCTAACCGCAGGAACGTCTGAAACACAACACAGATGTAAACACACTATCAATGGCTATTTCAACATAGTGGTCAATGCGCACTTATCAAACTATGCACTCTGAGTGTGATTCCAGCTTCTCTCACACACAAGACTCTCAGAAGTAACTAAAATACGTATTGCAACAGCATCTACTAAGAAACACTCTCCTAATACGCCTAACACATTGAAACACAGTTCCTATGCGTTTCTCCACTAAAACATGAATACATGTCTTTTCTAACTAAGGAAACAAGGAAACTTCAAAGGCGACTACAGAAAAGAAGTGTTTCAAGAACTGAGTAACATGTGTGTTCCAAATGCAATTCTAACCGCAGGAACGTCTGAAACACAACACAGATGTAAACACACTATCAATGGCTATTTCAACATAGTGGTCAATGCGCACTTATCAAACTATGCACTCTGAGTGTGATTCCAGCTTCTCTCACACACAAGACTCTCAGAAGTAACTAAAATACGTATTGCAACAGCATCTACTAAGAAACACTCTCCTAATACGCCTAACACATTGAAACACAGTTCCTATGCGTTTCTCCACTAAAACATGAATACATGTCTTTTCTAACTAAGGAAACAAGGAAACTTCAAAGGCGACTACAGAAAAGAAGTGTTTCAAGAACTGAGTAACATGTGTGTTCCAAATGCAATTCTAACCGCAGGAACGTCTGAAACACAACACAGATGTAAACACACTATCAATGGCTATTTCAACATAGTGGTCAATGCGCACTTATCAAACTATGCACTCTGAGTGTGATTCCAGCTTCTCTCACACACAAGACTCTCAGAAGTAACTAAAATACGTATTGCAACAGCATCTACTAAGAAACACTCTCCTAATACGCCTAACACATTGAAACACAGTTCCTATGCGTTTCTCCACTAAAACATGAATACATGTCTTTTCTAACTAAGGAAACAAGGAAACTTCAAAGGCGACTACAGAAAAGAAGTGTTTCAAGAACTGAGTAACATGTGTGTTCCAAATGCAATTCTAACCGCAGGAACGTCTGAAACACAACACAGATGTAAACACACTATCAATGGCTATTTCAACATAGTGGTCAATGCGCACTTATCAAACTATGCACTCTGAGTGTGATTCCAGCTTCTCTCACACACAAGACTCTCAGAAGTAACTAAAATACGTATTGCAACAGCATCTACTAAGAAACACTCTCCTAATACGCCTAACACATTGAAACACAGTTCCTATGCGTTTCTCCACTAAAACATGAATACATGTCTTTTCTAACTAAGGAAACAAGGAAACTGCAAAGGCGACTACAGAAAAGAAGTGTTTCAAGAACTGAGTAACATGTGTGTTCCAAATGCAATTCTAACCGCAGGAACGTCTGAAACACAACACAGATGTAAACACACTACCAATGGCTATTTCAACATAGTGGTCAATGCGCCTTATCAAACTATGCACTCTGAGTGTGATTCCAGCTTCTCTCACACACAAGACTCTCAGAAGTAACTAAAATACGTCTTGCAACAGCATCTACTAAGAAACACTCTCCTAATACGCCTAACACATTGAAACACAGTTCCTATGCGTTTCTCCACTAAAACATGAATACATGTCTTTTCTAACTAAGGAAACAAGGAAACTGCAAAGGCGACTACAGAAAAGAAGTGTTTCAAGAACTGAGTAACATGTGTGTTCCAAATGCAATTCTAACCGCAGGAACGTCTGAAACACAACACAGATGTAAACACACTATCAATGGCTATTTCAACATAGTGGTCAATGCGCCTTATCAAACTATGCACTCTGAGTGTGATTCCAGCTTCTCTCACACACAAGACTCTCAGAAGTAACTAAAATACGTCTTGCAACAGCATCTACTAAGAAACACTCTCCTAATACGCCTAACACATTGAAACACAGTTCCTATGCGTTTCTCCACTAAAACATGAATACATGTCTTTTCTAACTAAGGAAACAAGGAAACTTCAAAGGCGACTACAGAAAAGAAGTGTTTCAAGAACTGAGTAACATGTGTGTTCCAAATGCAATTCTAACCGCAGGAACGTCTGAAACACAACACAGATGTAAACACACTACCAATGGCTATTTCAACATAGTGGTCAATGCGCCTTATCAAACTATGCACTCTGAGTGTGATTCCAGCTTCTCTCACACACAAGACTCTCAGAAGTAACTAAAATACGTCTTGCAACAGCATCTACTAAGAAACACTCTCCTAATACGCCTAACACATTGAAACACAGTTCCTATGCGTTTCTCCACTAAAACATGAATACATGTCTTTTCTAACTAAGGAAACAAGGAAACTGCAAAGGCGACTACAGAAAAGAAGTGTTTCAAGAACTGAGTAACATGTGTGTTCCAAATGCAATTCTAACCGCAGGAACGTCTGAAACACAACACAGATGTAAACACACTACCAATGGCTATTTCAACATAGTGGTCAATGCGGCCTTATCAAACTATGCACTCTGAGTGTGATTCCAGCTTCTCTCACACACAAGACTCTCAGAAGTAACTAAAATACGTCTTGCAACAGCATCTACTAAGAAACACTCTCCTAATACGCCTAACACATTGAAACACAGTTCCTATGCGTTTCTCCACTAAAACATGAATACATGTCTTTTCTAACTAAGGAAACAAGGAAACTGCAAAGGCGACTACAGAAAAGAAGTGTTTCAAGAACTGAGTAACATGTGTGTTCCAAATGCAATTCTAACCGCAGGAACGTCTGAAACACAACACAGATGTAAACACACTATCAATGGGTATTTCAACATAGTGGTCAATGCGGCCTTATCAAACTATGCACTCTGAGTGTGATTCCAGCTTCTCTCACACACAAGACTCTCAGAAGTAACTAAAATACGTATTGCAACAGCATCTACTAAGAAACACTCTCCTAATACGCCTAACACATTGAAACACAGTTCCTATGCGTTTCTCCACTAAAACATGAATACATGTCTTTTCTAACTAAGGAAACAAGGAAACTGCAAAGGCGACTACAGAAAAGAAGTGTTTCAAGAACTGAGTAACATGTGTGTTCCAAATGCAATTCTAACCGCAGGAACGTCTGAAACACAACACAGATGTAAACACACTACCAATGGGTATTTCAACATAGTGGTCAATGCGCCTTATCAAACTATGCACTCTGAGTGTGATTCCAGCTTCTCTCACACACAAGACTCTCAGAAGTAACTAAAATACGTCTTGCAACAGCATCTACTAAGAAACACTCTCCTAATACGCCTAACACATTGAAACACAGTTCCTATGCGTTTCTCCACTAAAACATGAATACATGTCTTTTCTAACTAAGGAAACAAGGAAACTGCAAAGGCGACTACAGAAAAGAAGTGTTTCAAGAACTGAGTAACATGTGTGTTCCAAATGCAATTCTAACCGCAGGAACGTCTGAAACACAACACAGATGTAAACACACTACCAATGGGTATTTCAACATAGTGGTCAATGCGCCTTATCAAACTATGCACTCTGAGTGTGATTCCAGCTTCTCTCACACACAAGACTCTCAGAAGTAACTAAAATACGTCTTGCAACAGCATCTACTAAGAAACACTCTCCTAATACGCCTAACACATTGAAACACAGTTCCTATGCGTTTCTCCACTAAAACATGAATACATGTCTTTTCTAACTAAGGAAACAAGGAAACTGCAAAGGCGACTACAGAAAAGAAGTGTTTCAAGAACTGAGTAACATGTGTGTTCCAAATGCAATTCTAACCGCAGGAACGTCTGAAACACAACACAGATGTAAACACACTATCAATGGCTATTTCAACATAGTGGTCAATGCGCACTTATCAAACTATGCACTCTGAGTGTGATTCCAGCTTCTCTCACACACAAGACTCTCAGAAGTAACTAAAATACGTATTGCAACAGCATCTACTAAGAAACACTCTCCTAATACGCCTAACACATTGAAACACAGTTCCTATGCGTTTCTCCACTAAAACATGAATACATGTCTTTTCTAACTAAGGAAACAAGGAAACTTCAAAGGCGACTACAGAAAAGAAGTGTTTCAAGAACTAAGTAACATGTGTGTTCCAAATGCAATTCTAACCGCAGGAACGTCTGAAACACAACACAGATGTAAACACACTATCAATGGCTATTTCAACATAGTGGTCAATGCGCACTTATCAAACTATGCACTCTGAGTGTGATTCCAGCTTCTCTCACACACAAGACTCTCAGAAGTAACTAAAATACGTATTGCAACAGCATCTACTAAGAAACACTCTCCTAATACGCCTAACACATTGAAACACAGTTCCTATGCGTTTCTCCACTAAAACATGAATACATGTCTTTTCTAACTAAGGAAACAAGAAACTTCAAAGGCGACTACAGAAAAGAAGTGTTTCAAGAACTAAGTAACATGTGTGTTCCAAATGCAATTCTAACCGCAGGAACGTCTGAAACACAACCCAGATGTAAACACACTATCAATGGCTATTTCAACATAGCGGTCAATGCGCACTTATCAAACTATGCACTCTGAGTGTGATTCCAGCTTCTCTCACACACAAGACTCTCAGAAGTAACTAAAATACGTATTGCAACAGCATCTACTAAGAAACACTCTCCTAATACGCCTAACACATTGAAACACAGTTCCTATGCGTTTCTCCACTAAAACATGAATACATGTCTTTTCTAACTAAGGAAACATTGAAACTTCAAAGGCGACTACAGAAAAGAAGTGTTTCAAGAACTAAGTAACATGTGTGTTCCAAATGCAATTCTAACCGCAGGAACGTCTGAAACACAACACAGATGTAAACAGCACTATCAATGGCTATTTCAACATAGCGGTCAATGCGCACTTATCAAACTATGCACTCTGAGTGTGATTCCAGCTTCTCTCACACACAAGACTCTCAGAAGTAACTAAAATACGTATTGCAACAGCATCTACTAAGAAACACTCTCCTAATACGCCTAACACATTGAAACACAGTTCCTATGCGTTTCTCCACTAAAACATGAATACATGTCTTTTCTAACTAAGGAAACATTGAAACTTCAAAGGCGACTACAGAAAAGAAGTGTTTCAAGAACTAAGTAACATGTGTGTTCCAAATGCAATTCTAACCGCAGGAACGTCTGAAACACAACCCAGATGTAAACACACTATCAATGGCTATTTCAACATAGCGGTCAATGCGCACTTATCAAACTATGCACTCTGAGTGTGATTCCAGCTTCTCTCACACACAAGACTCTCAGAAGTAACTAAAATACGTATTGCAACAGCATCTACTAAGAAACACTCTCCTAATACGCCTAACACATTGAAACACAGTTCCTATGCGTTTCTCCACTAAAACATGAATACATGTCTTTTCTAACTAAGGAAACAAGGAAACTTCAAAGGCGACTACAGAAAAGAAGTGTTTCAAGAACTAAGTAACATGTGTGTTCCAAATGCAATTCTAACCGCAGGAACGTCTGAAACACAACCCAGATGTAAACGCACTATCAATGGCTATTTCAACATAGTGGTCAATGCGCACTTATCAAACTATGCACTCTGAGTGTGATTCCAGCTTCTCTCACACACAAGACTCTCAGAAGTAACTAAAATACGTATTGCAACAGCATCTACTAAGAAACACTCTCCTAATACGCCTAACACACTGAAACACAGTTCCTATGCGTTTCTCCACTAAAACATGAATACATGTCTTTTCTAACTAAGGAAACATTGAAACTTCAAAGGCGACTACAGAAAAGAAGTGTTTCAAGAACTAAGTAACATGTGTGTTCCAAATGCAATTCTAACCGCAGGAACGTCTGAAACACAACACAGATGTAAACGCACTATCAATGGCTATTTCAACATAGCGGTCAATGCGCACTTATCAAACTATGCACTCTGAGTGTGATTCCAGCTTCTCTCACACACAAGACTCTCAGAAGTAACTAAAATACGTATTGCAACAGCATCTACTAAGAAACACTCTCCTAATACGCCTAACACATTGAAACACAGTTCCTATGCGTTTCTCCACTAAAACATGAATACATGTCTTTTCTAACTAAGGAAACAAGGAAACTTCAAAGGCGACTACAGAAAAGAAGTGTTTCAAGAACTAAGTAACATGTGTGTTCCAAATGCAATTCTAACCGCAGGAACGTCTGAAACACAACCCAGATGTAAACGCACTATCAATGGCTATTTCAACATAGCGGTCAATGCGCACTTATCAAACTATGCACTCTGAGTGTGATTCCAGCTTCTCTCACACACAAGACTCTCAGAAGTAACTAAAATACGTATTGCAACAGCATCTACTAAGAAACACTCTCCTAATACGCCTAACACATTGAAACACAGTTCCTATGCGTTTCTCCACTAAAACATGAATACATGTCTTTTCTAACTAAGGAAACAAGAAACTTCAAAGGCGACTACAGAAAAGAAGTGTTTCAAGAACTAAGTAACATGTGTGTTCCAAATGCAATTCTAACCGCAGGAACGTCTGAAACACAACCCAGATGTAAACACACTATCAATGGCTATTTCAACATAGCGGTCAATGCGCACTTATCAAACTATGCACTCTGAGTGTGATTCCAGCTTCTCTCACACACAAGACTCTCAGAAGTAACTAAAATACGTATTGCAACAGCATCTACTAAGAAACACTCTCCTAATACGCCTAACACATTGAAACACAGTTCCTATGCGTTTCTCCACTAAAACATGAATACATGTCTTTTCTAACTAAGGAAACATTGAAACTTCAAAGGCGACTACAGAAAAGAAGTGTTTCAAGAACTAAGTAACATGTGTGTTCCAAATGCAATTCTAACCGCAGGAACGTCTGAAACACAACCCAGATGTAAACGCACTATCAATGGCTATTTCAACATAGCGGTCAATGCGCACTTATCAAACTATGCACTCTGAGTGTGATTCCAGCTTCTCTCACACACAAGACTCTCAGAAGTAACTAAAATACGTATTGCAACAGCATCTACTAAGAAACACTCTCCTAATACGCCTAACACATTGAAACACAGTTCCTATGCGTTTCTCCACTAAAACATGAATACATGTCTTTTCTAACTAAGGAAACATATGAAACTTCAAAGGCGACTACAGAAAAGAAGTGTTTCAAGAACTAAGTAACATGTGTGTTCCAAATGCAATTCTAACCGCAGGAACGTCTGAAACACAACCCAGATGTAAACACACTATCAATGGCTATTTCAACATAGCGGTCAATGCGCACTTATCAAACTATGCACTCTGAGTGTGATTCCAGCTTCTCTCACACACAAGACTCTCAGAAGTAACTAAAATACGTATTGCAACAGCATCTACTAAGAAACACTCTCCTAATACGCCTAACACATTGAAACACAGTTCCTATGCGTTTCTCCACTAAAACATGAATACATGTCTTTTCTAACTAAGGAAACATTGAAACTTCAAAGGCGACTACAGAAAAGAAGTGTTTCAAGAACTAAGTAACATGTGTGTTCCAAATGCAATTCTAACCGCAGGAACGTCTGAAACACAACCCAGATGTAAACGCACTATCAATGGCTATTTCAACATAGCGGTCAATGCGCACTTATCAAACTATGCACTCTGAGTGTGATTCCAGCTTCTCTCACACACAAGACTCTCAGAAGTAACTAAAATACGTATTATTGCAACAGCATCTACTAAGAAACACTCTCCTAATACGCCTAACACACTGAAACACAGTTCCTATGCGTTTCTCCACTAAAACATGAATACATGTCTTTTCTAACTAAGGAAACATTGAAACTTCAAAGGCGACTACAGAAAAGAAGTGTTTCAAGAACTAAGTAACATGTGTGTTCCAAATGCAATTCTAACCGCAGGAACGTCTGAAACACAACACAGATGTAAACACACTATCAATGGCTATTTCAACATAGCGGTCAATGCGCACTTATCAAACTATGCACTCTGAGTGTGATTCCAGCTTCTCTCACACACAAGACTCTCAGAAGTAACTAAAATACGTATTGCAACAGCATCTACTAAGAAACACTCTCCTAATACGCCTAACACATTGAAACACAGTTCCTATGCGTTTCTCCACTAAAACATGAATACATGTCTTTTCTAACTAAGGAAACATTGAAACTTCAAAGGCGACTACAGAAAAGAAGTGTTTCAAGAACTAAGTAACATGTGTGTTCCAAATGCAATTCTAACCGCAGGAACGTCTGAAACACAACACAGATGTAAACACACTATCAATGGCTATTTCAACATAGCGGTCAATGCGCACTTATCAAACTATGCACTCTGAGTGTGATTCCAGCTTCTCTCACACACAAGACTCTCAGAAGTAACTAAAATACGTATTGCAACAGCATCTACTAAGAAACACTCTCCTAATACGCCTAACACATTGAAACACAGTTCCTATGCGTTTCTCCACTAAAACATGAATACATGTCTTTTCTAACTAAGGAAAAGGAAACTTCAAAGGCGACTACAGAAAAGAAGTGTTTCAAGAACTAAGTAACATGTGTGTTCCAAATGCAATTCTAACCGCAGGAACGTCTGAAACACAACCCAGATGTAAACACACTATCAATGGCTATTTCAACATAGCGGTCAATGCGCACTTATCAAACTATGCACTCTGAGTGTGATTCCAGCTTCTCTCACACACAAGACTCTCAGAAGTAACTAAAATACGTATTGCAACAGCATCTACTAAGAAACACTCTCCTAATACGCCTAACACATTGAAACACAGTTCCTATGCGTTTCTCCACTAAAACATGAATACATGTCTTTTCTAACTAAGGAAACAAGGAAACTTCAAAGGCGACTACAGAAAAGAAGTGTTTCAAGAACTAAGTAACATGTGTGTTCCAAATGCAATTCTAACCGCAGGAACGTCTGAAACACAACCCAGATGTAAACGCACTATCAATGGCTATTTCAACATAGCGGTCAATGCGCACTTATCAAACTATGCACTCTGAGTGTGATTCCAGCTTCTCTCACACACAAGACTCTCAGAAGTAACTAAAATACGTATTGCAACAGCATCTACTAAGAAACACTCTCCTAATACGCCTAACACATTGAAACACAGTTCCTATGCGTTTCTCCACTAAAACATGAATACATGTCTTTTCTAACTAAGGAAACATTGAAACTTCAAAGGCGACTACAGAAAAGAAGTGTTTCAAGAACTAAGTAACATGTGTGTTCCAAATGCAATTCTAACCGCAGGAACGTCTGAAACACAACACAGATGTAAACACACTATCAATGGCTATTTCAACATAGCGGTCAATGCGCACTTATCAAACTATGCACTCTGAGTGTGATTCCAGCTTCTCTCACACACAAGACTCTCAGAAGTAACTAAAATACGTATTGCAACAGCATCTACTAAGAAACACTCTCCTAATACGCCTAACACATTGAAACACAGTTCCTATGCGTTTCTCCACTAAAACATGAATACATGTCTTTTCTAACTAAGGAAACAGAGGAAACTTCAAAGGCGACTACAGAAAAGAAGTGTTTCAAGAACTAAGTAACATGTGTGTTCCAAATGCAATTCTAACCGCAGGAACGTCTGAAACACAACACAGATGTAAACACACTATCAATGGCTATTTCAACATAGCGGTCAATGCGCACTTATCAAACTATGCACTCTGAGTGTGATTCCAGCTTCTCTCACACACAAGACTCTCAGAAGTAACTAAAATACGTATTGCAACAGCATCTACTAAGAAACACTCTCCTAATACGCCTAACACATTGAAACACAGTTCCTATGCGTTTCTCCACTAAAACATGAATACATGTCTTTTCTAACTAAGGAAACAGAGGAAACTTCAAAGGCGACTACAGAAAAGAAGTGTTTCAAGAACTAAGTAACATGTGTGTTCCAAATGCAATTCTAACCGCAGGAACGTCTGAAACACAACACAGATGTAAACGCACTATCAATGGCTATTTCAACATAGCGGTCAATGCGCACTTATCAAACTATGCACTCTGAGTGTGATTCCAGCTTCTCTCACACACAAGACTCTCAGAAGTAACTAAAATACGTATTGCAACAGCATCTACTAAGAAACACTCTCCTAATACGCCTAACACATTGAAACACAGTTCCTATGCGTTTCACCACTAAAACATGAATACATGTCTTTTCTAACTAAGGAAACAAGGAAACTGCAAAGGCGACTACAGAAAAGAAGTGTTTCAAGAACTGAGTAACATGTGTGTTCCAAATGCAATTCTAACCGCAGGAACGTCTGAAACACAACACAGATGTAAACACACTACCAATGGGTATTTCAACATAGTGGTCAATGCGGCACTTATCAAACTATGCACTCTGAGTGTGATTCCAGCTTCTCTCACACACAAGACTCTCAGAAGTAACTAAAATACGTCTTGCAACAGCATCTACTAAGAAACACTCTCCTAATACGCCTAACACATTGAAACACAGTTCCTATGCGTTTCTCCACTAAAACATGAATACATGTCTTTTCTAACTAAGGAAACAAGGAAACTGCAAAGGCGACTACAGAAAAGAAGTGTTTCAAGAACTGAGTAACATGTGTGTTCCAAATGCAATTCTAACCGCAGGAACGTCTGAAACACAACACAGATGTAAACACACTACCAATGGGTATTTCAACATAGTGGTCAATGCGCACTTATCAAACTATGCACTCTGAGTGTGATTCCAGCTTCTCTCACACACAAGACTCTCAGAAGTAACTAAAATACGTCTTGCAACAGCATCTACTAAGAAACACTCTCCTAATACGCCTAACACACTGAAACACAGTTCCTATGCGTTTCACCACTAAAACATGAATACATGTCTTTTCTAACTAAGGAAACAAGGAAACTGCAAAGGCGACTACAGAAAAGAAGTGTTTCAAGAACTGAGTAACATGTGTGTTCCAAATGCAATTCTAACCGCAGGAACGTCTGAAACACAACACAGATGTAAACACACTACCAATGGGTATTTCAACATAGTGGTCAATGCGGCCTTATCAAACTATGCACTCTGAGTGTGATTCCAGCTTCTCTCACACACAAGACTCTCAGAAGTAACTAAAATACGTCTTGCAACAGCATCTACTAAGAAACACTCTCCTAATACGCCTAACACATTGAAACACAGTTCCTATGCGTTTCTCCACTAAAACATGAATACATGTCTTTTCTAACTAAGGAAACAAGGAAACTGCAAAGGCGACTACAGAAAAGAAGTGTTTCAAGAACTGAGTAACATGTGTGTTCCAAATGCAATTCTAACCGCAGGAACGTCTGAAACACAACACAGATGTAAACACACTACCAATGGGTATTTCAACATAGTGGTCAATGCGGCCTTATCAAACTATGCACTCTGAGTGTGATTCCAGCTTCTCTCACACACAAGACTCTCAGAAGTAACTAAAATACGTCTTGCAACAGCATCTACTAAGAAACACTCTCCTAATACGCCTAACACATTGAAACACAGTTCCTATGCGTTTCACCACTAAAACATGAATACATGTCTTTTCTAACTAAGGAAACAAGGAAACTGCAAAGGCGACTACAGAAAAGAAGTGTTTCAAGAACTGAGTAACATGTGTGTTCCAAATGCAATTCTAACCGCAGGAACGTCTGAAACACAACACAGATGTAAACACACTACCAATGGGTATTTCAACATAGTGGTCAATGCGGCCTTATCAAACTATGCACTCTGAGTGTGATTCCAGCTTCTCTCACACACAAGACTCTCAGAAGTAACTAAAATACGTCTTGCAACAGCATCTACTAAGAAACACTCTCCTAATACGCCTAACACATTGAAACACAGTTCCTATGCGTTTTCACCACTAAAACATGAATACATGTCTTTTCTAACTAAGGAAACAAGGAAACTGCAAAGGCGACTACAGAAAAGAAGTGTTTCAAGAACTGAGTAACATGTGTGTTCCAAATGCAATTCTAACCGCAGGAACGTCTGAAACACAACACAGATGTAAACACACTACCAATGGTATTTCAACATAGTGGTCAATGCGGCCTTATCAAACTATGCACTCTGAGTGTGATTCCAGCTTCTCTCACACACAAGACTCTCAGAAGTAACTAAAATACGTCTTGCAACAGCATCTACTAAGAAACACTCTCCTAATACGGCCTAACACATTGAAACACAGTTCCTATGCGTTTCTCCACTAAAACATGAATACATGTCTTTTCTAACTAAGGAAACAAGGAAACTGCAAAGGCGACTACAGAAAAGAAGTGTTTCAAGAACTGAGTAACATGTGTGTTCCAAATGCAATTCTAACCGCAGGAACGTCTGAAACACAACACAGATGTAAACACACTACAATGGGTATTTCAACATAGTGGTCAATGCGGCCTTATCAAACTATGCACTCTGAGTGTGATTCCAGCTTCTCTCACACACAAGACTCTCAGAAGTAACTAAAATACGTCTTGCAACAGCATCTACTAAGAAACACTCTCCTAATACGCCTAACACATTGAAACACAGTTCCTATGCGTTTCACCACTAAAACATGAATACATGTCTTTTCTAACTAAGGAAACAAGGAAACTGCAAAGGCGACTACAGAAAAGAAGTGTTTCAAGAACTGAGTAACATGTGTGTTCCAAATGCAATTCTAACCGCAGGAACGTCTGAAACACAACACAGATGTAAACACACTACCAATGGGTATTTCAACATAGTGGTCAATGCGGCCTTATCAAACTATGCACTCTGAGTGTGATTCCAGCTTCTCTCACACACAAGACTCTCAGAAGTAACTAAAATACGTCTTGCAACAGCATCTACTAAGAAACACTCTCCTAATACGCCTAACACATTGAAACACAGTTCCTATGCGTTTCTCCACTAAAACATGAATACATGTCTTTTCTAACTAAGGAAACAAGGAAACTGCAAAGGCGACTACAGAAAAGAAGTGTTTCAAGAACTGAGTAACATGTGTGTTCCAAATGCAATTCTAACCGCAGGAACGTCTGAAACACAACACAGATGTAAACACACTACCAATGGGTATTTCAACATAGTGGTCAATGCGGCCTTATCAAACTATGCACTCTGAGTGTGATTCCAGCTTCTCTCACACACAAGACTCTCAGAAGTAACTAAAATACGTCTTGCAACAGCATCTACTAAGAAACACTCTCCTAATACGCCTAACACATTGAAACACAGTTCCTATGCGTTTCTCCACTAAAACATGAATACATGTCTTTTCTAACTAAGGAAACAAGGAAACTGCAAAGGCGACTACAGAAAAGAAGTGTTTCAAGAACTGAGTAACATGTGTGTTCCAAATGCAATTCTAACCGCAGGAACGTCTGAAACACAACACAGATGTAAACACACTATCAATGGTATTTCAACATAGTGGTCAATGCGCCTTATCAAACTATGCACTCTGAGTGTGATTCCAGCTTCTCTCACACACAAGACTCTCAGAAGTAACTAAAATACGTATTGCAACAGCATCTACTAAGAAACACTCTCCTAATACGCCTAACACATTGAAACACAGTTCCTATGCGTTTCTCCACTAAAACATGAATACATGTCTTTTCTAACTAAGGAAACAAGGAAACTTCAAAGGCGACTACAGAAAAGAAGTGTTTCAAGAACTAAGTAACATGTGTGTTCCAAATGCAATTCTAACCGCAGGAACGTCTGAAACACAACACAGATGTAAACACACTATCAATGGCTATTTCAACATAGTGGTCAATGCGCACTTATCAAACTATGCACTCTGAGTGTGATTCCAGCTTCTCTCACACACAAGACTCTCAGAAGTAACTAAAATACGTATTGCAACAGCATCTACTAAGAAACACTCTCCTAATACGCCTAACACATTGAAACACAGTTCCTATGCGTTTCTCCACTAAAACATGAATACATGTCTTTTCTAACTAAGGAAACAAGGAAACTTCAAAGGCGACTACAGAAAAGAAGTGTTTCAAGAACTAAGTAACATGTGTGTTCCAAATGCAATTCTAACCGCAGGAACGTCTGAAACACAACACAGATGTAAACACACTATCAATGGCTATTTCAACATAGTGGTCAATGCGCACTTATCAAACTATGCACTCTGAGTGTGATTCCAGCTTCTCTCACACACAAGACTCTCAGAAGTAACTAAAATACGTATTGCAACAGCATATCTACTAAGAAACACTCTCCTAATACGCCTAACACATTGAAACACAGTTCCTATGCGTTTCTCCACTAAAACATGAATACATGTCTTTTCTAACTAAGGAAACAAGGAAACTTCAAAGGCGACTACAGAAAAGAAGTGTTTCAAGAACTAAGTAACATGTGTGTTCCAAATGCAATTCTAACCGCAGGAACGTCTGAAACACAACACAGATGTAAACACACTATCAATGGCTATTTCAACATAGTGGTCAATGCGCACTTATCAAACTATGCACTCTGAGTGTGATTCCAGCTTCTCTCACACACAAGACTCTCAGAAGTAACTAAAATACGTATTGCAACAGCATCTACTAAGAAACACTCTCCTAATACGCCTAACACATTGAAACACAGTTCCTATGCGTTTCTCCACTAAAACATGAATACATGTCTTTTCTAACTAAGGAAACAAGGAAACTTCAAAGGCGACTACAGAAAAGAAGTGTTTCAAGAACTAAGTAACATGTGTGTTCCAAATGCAATTCTAACCGCAGGAACGTCTGAAACACAACACAGATGTAAACACACTATCAATGGCTATTTCAACATAGTGGTCAATGCGCACTTATCAAACTATGCACTCTGAGTGTGATTCCAGCTTCTCTCACACACAAGACTCTCAGAAGTAACTAAAATACGTATTGCAACAGCATCTACTAAGAAACACTCTCCTAATACGCCTAACACATTGAAACACAGTTCCTATGCGTTTCTCCACTAAAACATGAATACATGTCTTTTCTAACTAAGGAAACAAGGAAACTTCAAAGGCGACTACAGAAAAGAAGTGTTTCAAGAACTAAGTAACATGTGTGTTCCAAATGCAATTCTAACCGCAGGAACGTCTGAAACACAACACAGATGTAAACACACTATCAATGGCTATTTCAACATAGTGGTCAATGCGCACTTATCAAACTATGCACTCTGAGTGTGATTCCAGCTTCTCTCACACACAAGACTCTCAGAAGTAACTAAAATACGTATTGCAACAGCATCTACTAAGAAACACTCTCCTAATACGCCTAACACATTGAAACA
>JAMJFZ010001389.1:0-86037 GCA_026225945.1 Cricetomys ansorgei
AGGAACTTGTGACATACAATTTAGAGTTTGTATGTAAGCACACCAGAAGGACAATTGAGTGTGGAACATTCTTGCTTAAGAAAACTAGGATCAACTGAGTTTTCATTGAATAGCCAATGATGGAGTTCTTTGAGGGAACAAAGAAAGACAAGGTCTTAACTAGTTTTTCAATTCAGAAATCCGACAATAATCTCACCATGGTGATTTGGCATCACTTAGAGTATTTATTTGATCACTAAGGCGTGATTACAATAAGCTGGGGACCTAGAACTTTCTGTTTTGTCCCCAGCTTTCACAAGGCTAACAAGTCATTAATCAATTCTGCGTCTCGACTATCTTTAAAATGGCTCTGGCCAACTAAATAGTTATTTAAGACTTGTAAATGTGAAACACAAAAACAGAAAGGAAATTTTTAAAAAACAGTTTTCAAGACTTTGCCTAACTTTGCAGCACCTCTCCATTTCTCCCATGTGTCTCCGGTAAAGACCAAAATAAGAGCTCATCTTCAGGACAATTTAATGATGACTCATTGAATATTTTATTGTATTAGTCACTTGAATAATAACTAAGCCATGTTGAAATCATGATTATGACACAGTGCCTGATATTTTCACTAAAGGACACATGACAGTACCAAATATACTTAATAAATTGTCATCATTTTACACAACCCAGCCCTTTACACAAAGCCTACCATTCAACATACACATATTTTAAATTCTTTCCCTAGTAAGTACCTTCTTTTAACTAGTCCACTGTGGGAGGGCATGGGATACTGAGGCAGAACTCGGTCCAGTCAAGGTCCTCAGGAGGCTTTATTAGCTAAGCACGTGCTTGAGACTACAAGACTGAAAATTAAACATGATACAGGCTCTCGTTTTGAAAACTGAGAACCAGTCGAGTATTTTCTGACCGTCTCTGCCTTTCATTCTTCCTCTCCATATTTCAATTATGTCACAAAGAAAAAACCTAGTTAAACAAATCGTTTCACTTCCCAACCATGATGGCTAATCTTGGTTGTCAACTTGACTACATCTGGAATCAACTGAAGCAAGCAGCGAGGCACACCTGTGAGGGTTTCTCTTGATTGGATCATTTGAGGTAGAAAGACCCACAAGAAAACTGGGCCATACCTTCTGTGGGTAGTCCACATAAAAGGACATGGAAGAAGGAAGCTTTTGCTTTTTGCTTGCTTGACCCTCATTCTGGCAGGCAAGTTCATGCATCCTGCCGCTGAGGCATTCCTTCATTGGCAGTATAACCCACTTCTTCAGGATTACAACATAGACTGAAGACCAGCTGCTCTCTAGGAATCCTCTGGAACTCCAGTACTGTTGAGACATCCAGTCTCATGCGCTGAACAACTACTGGATCCTTGGTCTCTTGGTCAGGAGTCAGCCCTTGTTGAACTACAGGGACCACAGCCTGTAAACCACTCTAATAAATCCCCTTTTAATATATAGATGTGATGGTGAACATTATGTGTAGAGGCTAATTTACTGTGCTAGGCTTGTAAAAACGAGATTGTTTTTAGCTTGTATTAGCCATGAGGAAGTTGCTCCTACCTTGAACGTACTATGTCAGCTAGTCCAAAATGGAACGCTTCCTGGTGCAGTTGGACTATTCTTAAAAGATTGATGACTGTTGCAGAATGTTTCACTGTCTTAGCTGTTTTCACAAGGTCACAGGATTAAACAGGCTAACTGTCAAATTCTGCTTTTGGATGAAACGCTTGCTTGTTTGGACGGTAGAGGCCCCCACTGGACATCTGTTACAAAATCAAGTCTTGCCGGCACCCAAACAGGATATGAGTTAATTTGACTCCCCAAAATTACTTTGTGGGTTTTGCCTATATAATCCTCAGATTAACAATAGCTGAGTCCTTACCTAGAGAACTCTGTCTGGTTTGGTCCTGGCCAGTTAATAAAAAACCTCTAATTTACTAAAACTGAGACTTGAGTCAGGCTGGTGAGTCTCTGAATAACCCAAAACATAGATATTCATACTATCAATTCTGTTCCTCCAGAGAACTCTGACTGCTACACCAACATATCTTGACTAAGTATTTCTGATGTCTAAGAGCTAGTGTGATGCAAAATTGAGGGGGATCTATAAGGGAGACAGACCTGGAAATAGTCATTCTACAGCAAAGTGTATTGCAAAATAAAGAGGAATAGAGAGAATGACAGACAGCAAGGGCCAGCAAAAACATTATGGAAGTGGGGACAACTGAGCTGAATAGTAAAGAATTAATGTTTTCAGACACACATGAGCTTAAATAAGATATTCTAAGCAGCAAAAAATATATACACCAAAGATATGGATAGAAGCAATCAAAGTAATTTCGAGAATAGTTGGTAGGTACTGGATAACACTATTCCTGGGGAGACAAGAACAAGTATCTACTAAACCTGGACAGGGAACTGACAACAGAACAAAGGATACCATCAAAGTGCAACTTTATGAACCAATGAAGTTATTGGGGTTACTTATAAGAATATGGCCTCAAAGGTAGCTCATTATACCTAGCCCACCCCAGAATGGATGACAAGTCAAAAGTTGGAATCCTGGAGCAACCTGCACAACTTGCAAGCAGCACAACAGGTCAAAAATCAACTCTGCTCAGCAGGGCTTATTACTTATATTACCCTGAAGAGAGGAGAACCTTGTGTATCCAGTAAATTTCAGGGACTTCCTGAGACTTGTGAGCTGTTTACCTCCTGAGTTCTAATGAGCCTCCTTTGAACTTTCCATTCTTAAGGAGCTTTCCCCTAAGGATGGTATGTTTCATTGTGGGGAAGGGATATTGATACACAATGGTGAATCAGCTACCCAGGTGGAGGGATTGAACTAGGAGAGATGATTAGGAGTGGAGAGTAGAGTAACATATAAAGGCCAAATCATTAATGTATTTGATTAATTCATAGGCACATAGGCACTAGCACTTTCAATGTACTAAAAAATTATCCTCAGTTTTATGGACACAGGAGTGAACATGGCAGACAAGATCCCTCTGCTAGATTCTAGTATTTCCTAGGCTAAAGGATTTGTCTAAAGGCATCTGCTCATCAGGCTAAATGGGACAAGCAAATTTATAATGGTGACTTTGTGACAGTAAAGAATGAACTGAACAGGAATGACCTGGAGAGCAGAGTGAGTTTCTTTTCCCATTGCCTTCTATGGAATACCATTATCTTCTCATACATGCGTCTTTGTTGGGAATTTATGGAGAAATTTTATTTCAAAATGCCATTTGAGTTTGTTCTCCAACCTTAACAAACCTCTACAACAAGAACATATTTTTTTTGGACCCATGTCCCATTGCACCATCTAGCAACCCTTAGTCATTTCCTGAAATCATTGGCTTGTTTCACCTACTAGTTGAGATGGGGCCACACAGAATAAAGCCACCTATGAAGGAACACTGAATTCTCCATTTCAAGAGGTCTTTTGAAGAAAGGAAAAGCCAAGATGCTTGAGAATCTCAAAGGAAAGATCTAAACTGATTTTAGTCCACCAACCCATTCTTAATGATTAGAACTTCCATTCTTCCAAACTCTAGTATCCATTTCGTGTGTACGCCAGAGTTCTAAGAATTTCCCAAAGCCCTGGAATCATGTGGGAAGATCCAAAAAAGTGAGTTTTATAGAACTTTACACTTTGCATGTGTTACTTCGTTTGTTCCCTGTAACAACCAAAGAAATCAGGCAAATCTGATACAATTGAAGTCATTTTAAACCTCTTTATTTTTATTTTGTTTATGCGTATTTTGCCTGCATGCATGTATGTGCACCATGTGCATGCTTGGTGCCTAGGGAGTCCAGAAAAGGGCACTGAGTCCCCTGGAATTGGAGTGCAGAAGGTCTGGGAGCTTCTGTGTGGATGTTGGGAGCTGAACCTAGGTCTTCTACATGAGCACCCACTGCTCTTAAGCACTGAGCCATCTCTCTAACTCAGAACCATTTTAAAGACAGAAACAGTAAAACCAAAAGAGACCAAGACTTTGACCAAGACATTTATGCCTGTAAACAGCCTGGTCAGAGTCTGAGTTCTAGCCATGTTCTAAGCTTACTTCCATCCATCTCTGACTTTCCCATCCTTATGCAGCCACGATGACTGATTTTCATTGCCAATTTGACTCACTATAGAATCACCTTGGAAAGAGGCTTTGATGAGCGGCTGTCTAGATCAGGGTGGCCTGTGGGCATGTCTGTAGGGGATTATCTCGATTATGTTCATTGAGATGGGAAGAATTTCCACTGTGGGTGGCACCATCCCCTGGGTTGGGGTCCCAAACTGTGTAATGGAGAAGGTGAGCTGAACACATGTTTATATTCATTTTCTCTCTGCTCTTGACTGTGAATGTGACTAGCTCCTTCAAGTTCTGGCTGCCTTGACTTCCCTAAAGCAACAGACTATAACCTAGATTTGTGAGCCAAGTAAATTCTTTCTGCCCTAAATTGCTCTTGTCAAGGTATTTTATCACACACAGCAAGAGGAAATGAATCTAAAGCAAGAGCTTCACGACAATTCCTTGCTCTCTTAGTGATTAATAAATGATCTCTTCTAGGTGTGCCTGACCTTCCCAAAATGACTGTCTCGATTCCAGAGTCAGACAGAGGCATCCATATCAAATGAAAACCTCTTCTTTAGTGTTTCCTCCTCACCAGCCTCCTCAGAGTTTCTGTGAAGTTGAAGCCTAGTCAACCACGTTGACCCTAGTAGGGTTCAGATTATTTTTAGATCAGGACTGACATATTCAGGCAGCAAAGAGAGCCAGCAAGACGCCAAGCTCAGTCCCCACCCTGGAAGAAAAGTGGGAAGCAGGCCGGCTGGTTTGGTGTCCCTTCAGATTTATAAGAAACTGAGAGAACTTGGTGAATAGCAATGACTCCATGGCAGGAATGCTTTGCCTCAGCCACTCCTGTAACTTACTTTGTGAGGCCTAGGCCATCTCAGGTTTGTCAAAAACATTAATTTCACATGATGTCCATGGAGCTCAGCCACAGCTACCCAGACTGAGGCCCAAAGGACCCACTGGTGAGTTCATGCTGCTCCCCTGACAGTCACATGAGATAGCCTGTGAGAGGGTACATTCCTTCACAGGAGTCAGAAATCCTAGACAGCTTTGACATTTATGAGCTGTGTAACGCTGAGAAAGTAGCCAGGAAGACGTTATGGCCACCACTGTGGCTGGTCTAGTGTTGCTGTCACCACCTTCAGAAATAATTCAACCTCAACTACAGAGAATTCTTCACCAGATGTCAAGCCCTTCTGAGGCAAACATCAGCCAATAACTGATCTTACGGAATGAACTGGAAATTTTAGCACAAAGCAAGACCCAGCTCACCTTTGTAGCCTCAAGGCTACTGATGAAGTCAGGTGAGGGTGCTGGGCTGGGTCTGTGTCACAGCTAGATGCTACCCCCACCTGATCCTGCATCCTCCACCTCCCTTCCCAGGAAACTCTCCCTAACAATAAATCCTAATCCCAGAAAGCCCTGGGTCCTCAAAATACTTCTTTCACCCAACATGGACCAGAAGAAGTCAAAAATACATGTGAAACTGGATTGTAAGCAATCTGGACCAAAGTAGAGAGTAAAATCGTCACTTCCACAGTGTGGCACCAAGATGGTAAGCCAGCAGAAACAAATACATCAGGTCCTTCAGAACTTAAAGGAGGCACAAATTCTAAGGAAAGTGGAACTAGATGGCAGTCGGTGGAGATAACCGATGTTCTAGAGTGAAAGATACCAAAAGGCTCGGACGCAGTTCCGTGAAGCAGCTTGCCTGGCATACAGGAGAACCTAGGGCAGGCTCCACACTGGAAAGCATGAAGAGCTGATGGTCATAAGCCATTCATTAAAAGCCAGTGAGACATTTCAGTTAAGCCTGATGACTATGTTCTGGAGTCCTATCGCGTCGTACTTTTAAAATCTTGCTGATATAAGTATACCTCATGTTAAGGGTTCTTATCAGACTTTGAAAGACATGTCAGGGAGGACGAACACAAAACAGAGTTAGGAGATTTATACCTCTCGATTTTGCCGATAGCAATGAAACGATACAATCCCCCGAATTATATAAGCCAGCTTCTGCTTCTCTGTCAGAGATAAGCGAGATGGTCATCACAATTAGTGGCAAGTGAGAGAGACAGAGGGCTACGGGCATGATTAATAAAGCACGCACCTCTTGGAGTCAAGGATATTGAAATACAACAAGATCCTATGCAACCAACGTAAGGTGGAGGATAAGGAGACTGAGGCACAAACCCTTGTACCTTTTTGAGACTCAAAACTCACTCACTGAAGTAGAGGTTGCGTTGCCGGAATGCAGGATCCCCAAAACGAACACAGATGGTAGTGTTTTCCTCAGTCCATCCCCAAATGAGCTCTAGCCACTTGCTTGGGTAATCCCGTGTTGAAACATTCTGAGGGCGGCAGGGTGGGATATGAGATAAGATGGGGACCCGGGGAACCAGCACTGCCATTACCTCTGTTAGAGGATGGCGCTCAGAGCTATTCTTCATCCATTCCAACTCTTAGGGGCCTACTGTGTGCACTTGTCATTTTGCTAGCCTTCAAATAAATACACTTGGTATTTGACAAAAGCCCAGCCAGTTCCTTAGCCTCATGAATGAGCACAGCTACAATGAGAAGGGAGAGCCGAGTAGAAGTCTCAAACTACCTTGCTCACCCTTCGCCCAACTAAAGCTGTATTAAATTCCTAGGAGAATGGTAAAGGTCAGTGCACCTTAAAGATCTGCAGGTATGACCAAGCAAGACAGCTCAGCCAGTAAAGGCAGCTGCTGCCAAGCCTGATGACACTCAGGAGAGAATGCCACACAACTCAGCCAATCAGAGCAGCCGAGCACAATCAGCGATGGGATCCACCATCACAGCCACGGCACATCACTCAGAGGCTGCCAGCCTCTCAGCAGTCAACAGGCTGTTACAGACAAGGATGAACTTTCCAGAGGTGCTGCTGCAAAGTGTGGGCTGCCGTGTGTAAAAATACACCCTTAGCGTTCTGAGTCAGCAGCTCATACGTCATGTCCTCAACCAAAGAGGCAGAGGAGAGGAGCTCAAGCCCTGGGATGAAAAGGTTAATACACTAGTCACTCCGTTTCCACTCAGAGAAGAAGCAGTTCCTAGACTTGCAAACTAGAATATATAGGTTTGGGGTTCCTGGCTCCCAAAGAGGCCCAGCGACTTTCAATCTGTGGTTGATACATAGAGATGTGCAATCCTTGTACCAAAGAAGTATTGTGCCAAAAGGTGAACTGCAAGATGACTCCGTGTGTGTAAAGGTACGTGCAGCCGAGCCTGACCAATTGAGTTTAATCCCTAGAGCCCACATGGGAGGAGCAGAGAACTGGTGCCTGCAAGTTCTCATCTGACCCCCACTCTCACAGTGTGGCATGCTCTCAATAAAATAAATAAGCAGATGTTTAAAACTAGAGAGAGAGAGAGAGAGAGAACGAGCACATGCTCTTGATAGAATAGTTAACACTGACCATCAAGACAAGTTAGGACAGATTAAGATGGCATTTTAACTGCCTGGCTCCTCACCTTAGTGCAGGAAAAATACACCAAGCATGTGCCCTTCCTCCTGGCATTTAGCAAGATCGTTCAACAGCTAATAAGTTCTTTCTGCCCCACCATACTTCCTTCTCTTCCCTCCATCCTGAGCCCACTGCCATGAGATCCTTCTGGCTTTCGTATTTCTACTTCAGAGTTTGGTATCTGAAAGACCAGGCCAAACCAGCAATATTTCTAATCGTTCTAAAATAGAAACAAATTCCAAAGCCAGGCAGTGGTGGCACACGCCTTTAATCCCAGAAATTGGGAGGGAGAGGCAGGGGGATCTCTGTGAGATCAAGGTCAGCCAGGTCTACAGAGTGAGTTCCAGGACAGCCAGAGTTACAACAGAGAAACCCTGTCTGGGGGTGGGGTGGGGATTCCAGATGACCTTGCACTTTAAGTGTCTTGTCCATAAATTAATATTATTTTTGTTCATTTCTTGATTTTTGCTAGATCATCTTCTAATCATCCCTAGTTAACTTCCTATCAAACAGCCTCAAAGAATCCTAGAGGACATTTCCTATGTGTTACAATAAAGATGCTGGTGCTACCTTTATTCTCAATGACCTCACTTTGCAGAAATCAAGGCTAAATGTTATTTCCTTTAACTTTCTCCTCTCTTCCTTTCTCAGAGAACATAGCATCCCTTTCCAGAACAGGGTTAATCCTTAGCCCTTGGCTCTCACCCTATGGCTTCCCGACTTCCCCTGCGTAGTGTTTTATCAGCCTTAATCTCTCCATCTGAAGATTTCCTTTCTTTTGCCTTGTTAACATCTGAAACATTAGTCCATCAAAAACCTTAACCTCTCTATACCAAGATTCTTTCCTTTTAGTCTATAAATATCATCCCTGCTCTTTAAAAAGGAAAGGAAGAAAAAACAGAACCTTGACCCTTGAAGTCTGATTGCTGTGTTCTTACAAGCGTGTCTGTCCCCTGTTCTCCACAGTTTACCAGAGGCCTAGAACCACTACCATACGTACTTCATTTGGGGCCCAGGCTTTTTTTTTTTTAAGTTTTATAATTTTTCGTATTGACTACTCTCAGCCCCCCCACCTCCCTGCCACTCCTGCCCACCCTCTCCACAAACCTCTCACATATTTCATATCTGTTTGGTAATCCCAGATCATCTGGGATTAGCCAAGGCCATCTGTGTGACACTGAGATTGGAGCGCTCCCCTTGGAGCCTGGTGGGCTCAGCAGAGGGTACAAACTGAAAACGATGATCTCCCCCATCCCAGAAAAAGTCAATAAGCCATAGTTCAGAGTAACTTCCTGACTGTTGATAGGGCCAATTTCGTTTACTTCAATTAACTACAGTCTGGATTTTATCCATAGCTCTCTGCTAACACCCTTCTCTGAAAAAGTTACTAACGACAGACCAATGGCTCTCCTCAGCCCCTGCCTCTTTAGTCACTCCAAGATATTTTACATTGTTTGGTCTGCATTATTCAGTAATCTTTTTTTTTTTTAATTTCTGACTCTGCTTTGCTTTTTACAGAGTTCTTTTTAAACCATGCCATAGGGCTAGGGACGTAGGTCCGTTGGCAGAAAGCTGGACTAGCATGCCTGATAACCTGGATTTGATCCCCAGAACTTCATAAAACCAGACATGGTGGTACATACCTGTAATCCCAGCACTGGGGAAGTAGAGGCAAGAGGATCAGGAGTTCAAAGCCATCCTGAGTCACCTAGCTAGTCTGAGGCCAGCCTGGACTGCTTAGACTGTTCACCTCCAAAAAAATTTTTTTGGTAAATAAATACATCGTATCCTACATCCATAGCTGTAAATTTTCACTGTATAGATAAGAGTCTCACTTGAAGGAAAAAAATTATGAAATGTTTTCAGCGAGAGGTTTACCAGTACATATTTGTTGGAAGAGTCTTCCAGAAAAGAATAAAAAATTTAAAAAAAAAAAACAGTGACCAGAATGTTCAGCAGAAATCTGTCTAAAGGTGCAATGAAGCTGAAATACAAGGGGCAAGTTCAAAGTTCAATAAGATTGTAGCAAGAGACCAAATGATATCAGTAGTTCGGTGCTTTCGTCACTCTTCTCGGTGCTGTGACAATTTTCCCAACAAAAGCAACTTAAGGAAGGAAGGGTTTATCTTGATCACAGTTGGAGAGTATATAGTCTACCACAATCCACCTGCCTACTGACCGACCCACCCACCAGCAGACCAACCGAGGGAAGGCGCAGCAACCAAAGAACAGGCAGCCGGTCACACTGTACTCAACGTGAGGAAGCAGACAGAGAGAGAGGAATGCTTGTGCCCAGCTCACTTCTTGTTATTCAGTCTAGGACCTCGGCTCATGGACTGGTTGAAACTCACAGTTTAGGAAAGTCTTCCCACCTCATTTAGTGCGATCTAGAATCTCCACTCGTAGACATGCAGAGAGGTTTGGTGCCTACGGGATTCCGGATCCTGACAGGTTGACAACCAGTTTTCACCATCATAAATGAAACTGACATCAATCAAATGGAAGGAGGTGGGCCGGGTAAGACTTGATTCAAGGAGTTATCAGTTGTGTGTTGAGGCGTTCGTAGGCATCCCAGTGGTATGGTCATGTAAGCAGCTGGATACATGAACCTAGAGTTCTGGGCTTACGACAAAAACACAGGAACTGTCAGCATAGGTACAGAGCTCATAGTCAGGGCAACACAGCAAGACTACAAACAGGTAAGAAACTGACAGAGAGGTGAGAACAACCTGAACAGAGTTTTGGAGACAGACTCAGAAGAGAGTGCTTCCATCTTCTTAGAGACAAAGTGACTTCTTACATTGTATATTCCTTTTCTATCAATTCTAAGAATATAAAATCATATAAGGATTTTGTCTCTCTGTCAGCTGTGCATACATCACAAGTACATACAGCAGTGACTGGTTTAGCTGACAGTAAATGCTTAGAAATCAATGAGGATGGCTCAGTGGTTAAGAGCACTGGCTGATCTTCAAAAGGAGTTTGATTCCCGATAGGCACAACAGATGGGTCACAAAAACCTGTAATTCCAGTTCCAGGTGATCTGATGCCCTCTTCTGGACTCTGAGGGTACCTGCACTCACATAGATACATACAAAGAGATACATACATGTATACATAATTAAAAATAAATCTTTCTAATTACCATGATGCTATATCTTTCCAAAAATAGTTCTTCCCCAAATAGATTTATTTTTTAGTTCTTGTGTTCATTCACACCATATCAAGATTGGAACTTTTAAGAGTAATCCTCAGGGAAGCTAAATGCTGATCTGCTTTGGGGAAACAACCCCATAGCACTTAATTCAGTAAATGACACACCTTTCAGCATATGAATTCTCACTTAAGATGTCTATGAAGCGATTCTCCCTTCTGTTTCTGTGAAATGAAAAACTGTATATCTTCTTTGAAAATTTCATTAAGGGATGCCATTCATAAAAAGATTCAATTAAATATATGAAATTTTGCCCACTGGGGCCTGTACTGTTATTCTCTAAGACAATGTAAGCCTATTTTTGTTCTAAGCTCATCTCTGGAGCAAAAAGTGGAAAGACTGAATTTCATTAAGAAAAATAACTGTGCTCTCACAAGTAGAGATTCACAGGATCCTGTGTGCACGCCCAGGACATAGGCTGAGAAAGAGACTGCTCATATGTACTCACTCTGTCTGTTTCTCTCTCTCTCTCTCTCTCTCTCTCTCTCTCTCTCTCTCTCTCTCTCTCTCTCATACACACACACATATACACACACACACTTGAGTCCCTATACAACCCCCCCTTTTCTTTGAGATGAACCAGAGGAGTTTAGTAATAGTTTTCGTTTATTTTTTGAAATTTCCATATATTTATACAATGCATTTTGATCATATCCATCTACCACTGTCTCATTCCAATTCCCTATAGTGCCCCCACCATGTCACCATCTCAACACAGACTATCCCAGCAATCATTCATTTTGACAGTGCTGCCCTAATCCAAGGTTGATCCATTACAAACCATAGCTAAAAGTCTCAGACCATAATTAATCCCACTGACATGGCCTTCCCCACACCCTGAAGATATAAACTCCCCAGCTTTCTTTTGCATTGGGGGCTCCTCTAAGAATCTTTCTCTATGCAAAAATCCCCACTGCGAAAACAAAAGATAATCTACACCCTGTTGAATAGCCTCAAGTGATGGGATCTCACAAGATCTCACAAGGGCAAACTGTATTTTATGGAGTGGCCCTTGACGAAAACTTTGTATTGGTCATGAAATCTGGTAATGTTTGCCTACATGTCCTGTGAGTTACTAGGTATGTCTGCCCTGAAAGAGGCAATCATTAACCCTGTGAGGGAGTGAGTTCCTTTACTCATTCACTTATACAGCACTTTCTATATGCCCTTGCAACCTCTCGAGCCTTTATCTTTGGTACATGTCAAAGTACACACAATAAGAATTAGGACAGTCATTTGGATTTAACTATAAGTATATTTTTCTTAGTAATCATTTGTGAGCACTTCTTCAGAATTACCAACTCTGTTTTACTATTAGGTCACACCTTCAGAGATCACAACTCAAGAAAGTCTAGAGAAGCCAGGCACAATGGCTTATGCCTGCAACCCAATCCTTGGGAAGCTGATGCAGAAGGATCACTGTGAGTTCAAGACCAATGAGTTGTAGAGTGAGTTCAGAAAGTCTAGTATAAAATTTAGGAAAACAACTTAACAACAAAAGAATCTCTTCAGGAGATCCTGACCCACACCCCAAGTTTAAAACTAACAGAAAGATGAGCACCACATATTTTCTCTCACGCATGGAAGTTTTAAAAACAGTGACTCAGGGGATTGGAGAGATGGCTCAGAAGTTAAGAGCATTGACTGTTCTCCCAGAGGACCAGGGTTCAATACCCAAAAACCACATGGCAGCTCACAACCATCTGTAACTTCAGTTCCAGAAGATCCAGCGCCCTCTTCTGCCCTTCATGGGCACCAGGTATGCACGAAGTGCACAGACAAACATCAGGCAAAACCCATATATATCAAATAAAAATTAGTAAATCTAAAAGAATTTTTTTTAAATAAAAGACAATAGCTTGACAGTAGAAAGACTGAGTAGTTGGGAGGAGGAGGAAGGGGCTGTGGAGAAGGTATACGGTGGAAGAGCACGGTTGCAATCCCCAGTCCTCTTTTTACTTTATATTTTGAGACAGAGTCACACCAAATTGTCCAGGCTGGCCTTAAACTTGTGATTCTTCTGCCTCAGTTGAGATTACAAGTCCATACTACCCCCTGGTATTACGGTTTTCAATATATAGTAAAGAACAAGGAGGTAGAGTATCTGCATTTATACTGGATAATAGTTTTAATGGCATTTCAAATGACTCCTAGGCCTGCTGAATCTCTGTGAGTATTCATCCTATGGCTTGGATCATTGTTGTATATTCATATGGAAACCTCTCATTACACAAGTTGTGGAATCCACTCTAAAATCATACAGATGTTTCTTCCAGATTCCCTGCTGCTGCAGGTTGGATTCATGGGGCCAGTGCATATTGGAGAGTGGTTAAAACTGTGGCATGAAGCCACGAATAAGGGGAGAGCACACTTGTAGCAGCTGAGACACTATCTCAAGAGCAACTTCCAGTGACTCAGGTCTCTCTAAGGCTATATGTGGTGCCTCCACTGGGGCTCGGTAGGTAAAGGCACTTGTTGCCAAGTCTGCTGACCTGAGTTTGATCTTGGGGACCCACATGGTAGAAGGAGAGAACCAACTCCACAAGTTGTCCTCTGACCTCTACATGCATGCTGTGACATACATATTACATGTATCACACACACACACACACATACACACACACATACACACACACACACACACACAAATAAATAATTTGTAAAGGGTTGCTTGAAGGTAGGAATCAGGATTTGTACCTTCATCCCAGGCCTCAGCTTGTCTCTGGATAAAGGACTGTTTTCTTCATGGGAAGGCAGCCAATGGGAGAACAAGTACCTCAGTCCTAGATGGAGTCATGTGACCATGCACACGTCACTTACCTTCACAGGAAGAAAAGATTGCAAGAATTCAAATTTCAGCATTTCTCAGTAGAGAGCCCTCAGTTTTTCACTTGCCAAACAGAGCACATTACTCCCTCATGGTTCCTCCCATCCCAAGCATTAGATGTTTGCTGAATGATTCACCATCAACATGAAGTGTGAATTTCCATGTGGAATTATTTCTAGTCCCTTAAATGCCCTTAAATGGCATTTCTTAGGGCTTCTTTCTGTCTACAGTTTTGATTAATCAAAATAAATTGTCCAAAAACAACAGGCCATTTGTGTGTTTAGATGATTGTAATCAGTGTGTGTGTGTCTCCCTTAGCAATGTCTTCTTTGGAAAAACCAAAAAGATTTCCTGATCCCGTAACAATCACATCCACAGCCCTTGACAGAGTTATAAGCAACCATCAGGTCAGCCCCCTAGAAGCCAGGAAATGTTACCCTTTTCTCTTACTTGCCTGAATTAACAGATCAGACACATCAAACAAGTGAGACCTCATCTTACCCCCTCCCTAAATCAGCTGGAGACGTCAACTGCCTAAGATCAAATCCAGTGCCCAGAGTGGTTAGTATAAAGTTGACATGCCCTTGGAGTCAACCTACTCTGATTTCTCCCTCAGCTGCTTTTCACTTCTGGTATGGGACCTTTCACTGTGTCTAACAAACCACTACCTTGGCTATTAAAATAGGTGTGACATCATCTCCACTCCAAGGAGTTATAAAATGACACAGATAGATAAAAGACCTCTGTACTAGGGCCCTTCATAATCAACACATATGCAACTGTAGAAACAAGCAAAATTATCCATTGTTTCAAAGTAAAGGTACTAGTTACAGAAGGGTAGCCTGGGCTTCTGACAAGGTCTGTCTCCTGTTCTGATAAGAAGTGGTTGCAGTTTGTGGAAACTGGCTGAGCTAGGCACTATATCTGCACATGTTTGCACTCGCACATTTGTTTCCTAATTTCACAAAACAAAATACTGATTTTTCTTCACCCATTACGACTAGGACCTGCTAACTTGCTTAACTAAGCCACTGGCCCTTCACCAGAGCATGCCCTCAGCTGCGCTCCTACAAAGGCTGCCTAGTGAGTTCTGCTCCCATGATTCCTGGCTCCCTATATCTGTTTGCCATCCTATATCTGTAATCTGCTGTCTTTTCCCCACACGTGGTTCTGACTTCTGACACTGATGAGATAAAGTTTGATTGGATCTCAGAAATTCATTTTCCATTTCTTAACTGCAATGGCAGCCATAACACAATTGCAGGAAGGCAGTTTGCCATCCCAGCCTAAAATAAGGGTGAACAGCCTGCAAATCCTCCTTTCAGACATTCACCCTGTGGTGTCACTTTGATCCCAATATTCTCCACTCTAAATTCCCATTGAACGTCACTGTGTAATTTTAGAGCTTTGCTAAGAATGAATTCCCACTATAAACTGGAGTAACTGATATTTACTCTCTTATTCTTGATAGATCGCTTTCAAGGTCAAGAGCAATATTAATTCAACTTCACATTTCATTAAATGATACAATGACACTCCAAATCCCTTCTAGTCTCAACTGTAACTCTTCCTGAGCTTCAATTAGTCTAGCCCATCAGAGCCATACGACTAGGAGAACAGCCTCCACTGTAGGAGAAATATGTGAGTTGGTGGCTTTTCCAGAGGCCAGACATAATCCCTGGTGCAAAATGAGCAATACAAATACTTCCTATTGGGAATTTTCTCTGTTTTATTTTGTTTGGTGTGGGGAAAAGGAGTGTGTGTGTGTGTGTGTGTGTCTGCGTGCGCATGTGTGAGGATGCATGTAGAAGCCAGAGGTCAACATTGTCATGATCAATCTCCACTTTATTTTTTGAGACAGGACCTGTCACTGAATCTAGCAGTCACCAGTGTGGCTAGGTTGGCTAGCCAACAAGCCCCAGAGAGCCTCCTGTCTCTGCCTCCCTCCCCAGTGCTGGAGTTACAGGCACCCATCACCCCTACTACATGCAGGCTGGGAATCCGAACTTAGCGCTTCAAAGCAAGCACTTTACCCACTGAGTCACCTCCCCAGCTGTAGGAGGAACAAGGCCTGCCACTGGAACAAGGCCTGTTGCTAAAGAGCACACATGCATGGCTGGGCTTCTGCATGGAGCTGGCCTAAGACCTGCCCAGACATACCCAGAGACTGATGATACCATATCGGGAGAAGAGCCACAGCAGCAGCTTGCCATCCGGGAGCCAATGGGACACTGGTCGAGGGGTACAAAAGGGCTTCTTATTCCTGGAATAAACGAGTCTGCTTTTGCCATTTACCTGACTCCCAATGTCTCTGTCATTGACTCTGCACTAGCTCACCCCTGCCCACAAGGGACCCTGGATTGGGTTAAAGAAACACCCAGCCCACTTTTTTTTAAACTTTATAATCAACTACAGAACAGAGCATTATCAAGTAATTATAATTTCTAATAAAGAATCTGGCCTTGAGAGCTGGGGAAATACTTGATGGATAAGCATAGTTGTACAGCAAGCATGATGATCTGAGTTCAAATCCCCAACACCCATGTCAAAACACTGGGCATACCTATACAAGCCTGTAGCCCCAGCAGTGGGTATAGCAAACAGATCTCAGGAGCTCACTGGCCAACTAGCCTAGCCAAAATGTGAGCTTCTGGTTTCACCAGTATAGTAAGGCAGAGAGCAATGGTGGGAGACGCCTAATGTCGTCCTCTGGCCTTCACATGACAGCACATGGAAGTCCACATGGAAGTGCATATTTGCACACTCACAAGCATGCACCACACACATACACACATACAACTTGGCCTAGACAAATGATAGTGATAGTATACACCTATAATCCTAGCATTAGGAGGTAGCGGCTGGAGAATCAGGAATTCAAAGTCAACCTCGCCTATGTAGTGAGTTTGAGCCCAGCCTGAGCTACAAGAAACCCCACCTCAAAATAGAAAGAAAGAGAGGAGAAAAGAAGGACGAGAAGAGAATCTGGCCTAAATAATTTCTATGTTGTTTTTATTGGGCTATTGAGGTTTAAGTCTTTAATAGTTATTACAGTCAGTCCATAAATGCAAGTTTCAGTCATCTTTAATGACCATAATTCTAAAAGTAGATAGCCTATTCTATCAAGGTAAACATCAGAAAAACAGAAATTTTCAAAGATGACAGTATATGTACCCTGAATCCCAGGCCAGCACGGTCCACATAGCGAGTTCCAGGCCAGCTAGTGCTACATAGACCTTGTCTCAAAAAAAAAATTTTTTTAAAGAAAAATAAAACAAAACAAGTAAGTCATACCCTATCTTTTCATAAAGGGAAAGAAACTTCTAATGTAAAATAGTGTAGAACAGCTAAATTCTCTAATAGTTCAAAATCCTTAACTAATGAAAATGTTCATATTTGTAACTCATCCAGTCCATTAAAAGTATGATATAGTTGCTAGTAAAAAAAAAATTAATATTTAGATTCCAAAAACTGCTTGTATCACTGACAATTGTGTGGGAGTAAAACATGGCGAGTCTGGCTGTTCCTTTGGAAATGACGGTGACCCACAAGGACATGTCTCTTTCTCTGAGTGATAATGATTGCTATGGAAACTCTCCATCTGCTTCCCTGTGAAGAGTCTTCACAGGCTCTTCAAATTAAGCTTACATATGTCAGTGTTCCAGGATTATCTCTGTGTTTGCATAAACCATATGGCTCAGTGAAAGAGTTGATTATGCCAATAACATTAGGGAAATATTTAAATGTCATGTCTGTTACGTAAGGAAAAAAAACCACTGAAAATGAGAATGAAGCTGGCGTGGAGGCACTCTTGCTATAAATTCATTCATAATTGATACATCTTTTTGTTCTGTTTATCGAGACAAGACATCATGTAACACAGGCTAGCCTCGCACTTGCTGTATAGTTAAGACCGTCCTTGAGCAAGGCAGTGGTGGTGCACGCCTTTAATCCCCTCAATCAGGAGGCAGAGGCAGAGGGATTTCTGTGAGCCCAAGGCCAGCCTCACCTAGGAGTGAGTTCCAGGACAGCCAGAGTTACAACAGAGAAACTGTGTCTGAGGTAGGGGGTAGAGGGAGACTGTCCTTGAACTCCTGATCTTCCTGATTCTACCTGCCAAGTGCTTGGATTACAGATGTAAGCTACCATCTCCAGCTCATAATCAATCTTTAAGCCAATAATCAAAGGCTTCTCCTTGAGTTCTAAAACATAAAGTGATTTAAATTCTATGAATATTCTAAACTCCTGAGTTTAGCCGATACGCAACCTGCAGAGATAGCCCGAGCTTCCCAGCACAACTGTGCATTAGCGTCCTTGATAAATGGATTTTACAACTATTGCTGAGAATTGTGTCCCTTAAAAACGCAAAACTGACTAACAGCAAGGAGGGACTATAAATCAAGCAAATTTGGAAACTCTCCTCTCCGCCAAAGCCTCCTCGTGTTACTAGAGACTGTCCTCGGAAATTACTAGGTCCACGAGAAGTGCTCTGAATTGTTTCTTAAGGTTAAGCCTTCAATCATGATTTATCCTTCTGCCATATCTGACAATGACCTCCAGCTATGGGGTCTAGGAGAGGAAAAACCAACACAGCTCTTAACCCTTAACCACTGAAACTTTGATCCTGAGAAAGACAAATATATTCATGACTCTATTTCCTGTTTTAAAAACTATTCATTTAAGGAGACTTTCTTGAAGCTGCAGGAACTAATTTTAGATGGCATTGCTAAATGGGTTTGTTTCCTTTTTTTCAAGTAGACTGGTCTGCCTTGCCTCTAGAAAAGGAATATGCATATCCCATAACCCGAAGAGCTGCCCTGTTGTAATCCCCTGAACCACTCTTACTTGACCTTGTGCCCCACATCTCCTGTATTTGCTTGCATCAACTTAGGCCACTCAGATTCCCGGTAGACGCATCCACATTTGCGATGGGCAAGCCATCTGGGCTCTGTCCACGTTCATCTCCCTAGCAAAGAGCAGAACTCTGAGAAAATAGGATAAGTATGTTTTCTTTGGGGTTCGATCTAAAAAAAGAAGATATGGGTTAGCAAAAAATGTAGGAAATGTTTTACATATTGGGCAGGGTGATCAAAGGCAGGAAGATGTTACCTGAAGCAGGCACAAACATGGAAGGCCAGAAATAAATCTACACTTTAGTTTGTTCAGGGTGAGCTCGGCCCTAATGAAGTAATTCTGTTGTTTGGATCTCTGACCTTTGAGTATACAGTATAAAACACTACAGGCCGTCCCTCCAACATTCCTGAGCATGTGGTTACATTGCAGGTAATGGCATATAACTTGTGGCCTCTTTTATGGCTAAAAATACTATACTGCATGCATGTTCTGTCTCATTTCTGTTGCTGTGATGAAAGACCCTGACAAAAAGCAACATGAGGGACAAAAAAGGGACTACTTGGCTTACAGCTTCAGGTACAGTCCATTACTGGGTAAAAGCGAAGGCGGGAACTTCAAGCAGTAAGTGAGATGGCCACGCACAGTCAGGAACAGAGAGACATGAATGCTCCCAAGCTACCTACTTGTTTGCAGCTCCGTCAGCCTTCTCCGTTCTCTATAGCACAGGAACCACCCCCCCTGCCAAGGGAATGATGCCGCCCAGTGGGCTGGGTCAGTTAGCAATCAAAGCAATCTACCACAGACACGTGTAAAGGCTAATCTGCTCCAGGCAATGCCTCAACTGAGTCTCCCTTCTCAGGTGGCTCGGAGTTGTATCAAGTTGACAGTTCAAACCAACCATGCAATGTACCTTGCACATTGTTCTTACCCGTGCACACACTGATGACAGTTTAGGCTCTTCCCATCTCCTCACTACCCTACGTAATGATGAGGTTAGCGCGGATGCACAAATAGATCTTCTAGATCCTATTTTAATTGTTTTGCATAAACATCCAGGAATCTGATTGTTGAATCATACGATAGTTTTATTTGGGGGAAAGCTTTCTTATTTTTTGTTTTTGTTCTGTTCTGAGTATTTGAACCCAGAACCTTATTCATACTAGATCAGCACTCTACCGCCAAGCCACATCCCTAGTCCAGTAGTTCCATTTTTGACTTTTGAAAGAACTCCATGCTATTTTGCCACAGCAGGAGGCATTATGCTAAGTGAAATAAGCCAGTCACAAAAGGCCAAACACAGCAGGATCCCACTGGCCAGAGCTTTCTGAAACACTCATCTCTGTGGAAAGAGAAATAGAATTACCCAGAAGGGAAGGTGGAGAGCCACTTCTCTACGGACAGAGTTTCAATCATTCAAAGGGCTGTTTTGGTTTTGTTTTAGCTTCTAGAGATCTATTGCACAACCCTGTGCTGATAGTTTCAGATGTTGCAGGTTTGTTTAAAAAATATTGAGATAAAATCTCAAGTTATGTGGGTTTTACCATAATTTCCAGGGGGAAAAAAGTGGTGACCAGAGAGGTGATGCAGATATGCTGAAGTAGAGGAGTCACAAGTGAGAGGCCAGCCTGAGCTCATAGCAAGACACTGTCTTGAAGAATAAGGAAAAGCACTGTGGTTAAAATATCTGCCTTCATTTCATGGACTTCCAGGCCTCCTGCTGTACCAGGTTGGAAATCCTAATGAATACCTGGACCATGAAGGGGAAGCTCAGGGTAAGAGCACTTTCCCAGCATGTGGTACCCTGAGTACCACAAACAAAATAAGAGTGAACCCAAATAGGATCTCTGTCATTTTCATGTCTTTCCATGCTTGATTAAAACTTGTGACTTAGACTCCACATGTCTACAATGAAAGTTGTATTATTTGCCTTAATAAAATTGCTGTGAAACTAGCAATAAATACACAGGAATTATTGACACCAATTCTCAATACATAGGGTACTTTCAATAGCTGTTAGCTATTATTATATAATTAGTGCTAGGTCATAAGATAATTTATTCTGAAGTTAGCATTCTAAGCCAGTGCATAACTTTTCCTTGCAGTGCCCAAGCACCAGGCAAGCAGCTTGAGGAAGAAAGGATTTATTTTAACTCCATTTGTGGTTCAACAAGTGGTTCCAACTCCTAAAAGTTCCACAACATCAAAAACAGCACCACCTGCTGGGCAGTAAGTGTTCACACATGCAACCCTATGGGGGACATTTCATATTCAACAGCTAATATACTTAGTAAACTAGGAATTACTTTTGGCTTAGGCATCTATGAGTTGAGCAACCTTAGCTTTATCTGTACACTTGAGATTCGTAACATTTTTTATTATTTTTATTGATGTGTATGTATGTTTGTGTATATGCCATGTACATGCAGGTTCCCACAGAGGCCAGAAAAATGTGTGGGATCACAACAGGTGGTTGTGAGCTGCTGAACATGGCCACTGGGAACTAAATTGGGTCCTCTGGAAAAACAGCACATGGAGGTGTCTTTCTAGATCCTCATAACATTTTAATAATACCTAGTTTCAGAAAGAAAGACATTGCATTGGGTACAGAATGTGGTTTGGGTGAGTTGTCCTAGATAATGACCCAAAACCTGAACTTCTACAGTCAAACCAATTAATTACTCTTATTCTGCGACAAAATGTTCTTTGGCTTTCTGTGGAAAGTTATCCCCCTCAACAAACATGGATGATGATATAAGAAAAGATGAAGTAAGAAAACGGGGGGCAGGAAGGAGGAGGTTGGAAGCCAGAAAAAGTGAGTTCTTGATAAATTAAAAGGAAAAATTAAAAAAAAAAAAAAGAGTTCAGAAAAGCTGGGGTAGGTGGTATTAGTTTCACCATGTGCTCTAAATAAAAACAAGAGTAATTGTCCCGAGGGTTTCAAGGAGCATGCTAACCAAGTGAAAAAAGTCATTATGCATGAGAAATAAACTGTACTAAAAATAAAGAAGGAATGAACATGCAGGATGGAGATGAGAAACAAAAAGCATGACATAGATGTCACTAGAGGAAAGCCAAAATCTTGTAGAAGTAAAGAAAAAGAAAGAAAAAGATAGAAAGGAAGAAAGGAAGAAAGGAAGAAAGGAAGAAAGGAAGAAAGAAGAAAAGAAAGAAAGAAAGAAAGAAAGAAAGAAAGAAAGAAAGAAAGAAAGAAAGAAAGAAAGAAAGAAAGAAAAAGAAAGGAAAAAGGAAAGGAAGGAGGGAAGGAAAGAAACAACAGTTGAGGCTTTCACAGGACGTTTTTTCCTAGAACATGAGGTAAGTTTGAGCAGGAAAAGAATGCTTCTATTTGTCATAGGAGAATTTTGTCCAGCACAAGGGCACACACTGCCTGGGACTGGTGCCTGGTGGCACAGAAGTTAAGGGCATGCTTGCTGCTCCCAAAAAGGTCTGAGATTGGGTGCTCAGCACCCATATCAGAAAGCCTCAACCACCTATATCTCCAACTTCAGGGATCCAACACCCTCTTCTGACCTCCATAGTACTGCATGTATACATGTATATACTTATACACAGACACACACACACGTACACATAAGTAAAAATAAATCTTAAAGAATAAAACGAGTGGATTACATTGGATATTGTGACCAATACTCCTGCAGAAGAGAGAACCACGGTCTCCAAATCAATAGTACTAACTGCTTAAAAGGAACCAACTTGGACAGAAGAGATGATTCAGCAGTTAAGAGCATCTGCTGTTCTTTACAGAGGACCTGGGTTCAGTTCCCACACCCACAGGGTGGCTCACAACCATCCATAGGGGCATACAAGGTCCACATACATGCAGGCAAAATACTCATACACATAAAATATTTTTTAATTTAAAAAGAGTAGCCAATTTTAGGTTTTAGGCTACATTTGAACACAACTGAAAACAGATGAGACTTTCAAGGAAATGAATTTTTCAGTGTGGAATTCTCTTTTTTTTCTCTCTCTCTATGCAGAGTTATAGGTCTATAATATAGACTTGTTCTGCAAGACATAAGGTGAAGAAGATGCAAGTTAAAATAGTAACATAATCCACGTGCAAGAAAAGGAAGTAAGTGCTCGTGTAGCAGGCGGGTGGTACAGAGAAAAAAAGAAGGGCCCACCCAGCATCTTGCGGGACTACAACCAGTGGAAGTTCACACCTCCCAATATCCCTAAGTCCCCATGCCTGGCTAGTCAGAGAGTGAGCCTAAAGTAGCTCTTCTCCTTTCACGACTTCAGTACAGACACACACACACACCACAAATAAATAAACGTTAAAATTAAATAATAATTTTGGAAGCCGGAGAGATGGCTCAGCAGTTACGAGCACGCGTTGCTCTTGCAGAAAACTCTAGGTTGGGTTCCCAGCACCTATGCGGTGATTTACAACCATCTGTAACCCTATTTCCAAAGTATCTAACACCCTCTTCTGACCTCTGCAGGCACCAGATATGCATGCGGTACACAGCATACATAAATACAACCAAAACACTCATAAATGACAAAAAAATAATTTTTTCTAAAAATAATGACTTCTATAGAAATAGAAATTAAACTATAAAAAAAGGTTGTACTTAGTTTATTAATTAATGAGGAAGTTGAAAAGATGTTACAACCAATCAAAGGAGAATTCGAACTATATATACATAGTATACAAACATACCTACGGATGCTACAATGTATTTACAAATAGGTATAAAACAGATCTGCCCATAGGGCAGGAAGAGAATGCATCCCACTGGGTATATCTAACTTCAGAGTGCTATGCCAACCACAGTAAGAAAAACAGAAACAAGACATTTCCAAATTTAGTTAACTAGGGACACTGAGTCAGACCGGCTTAAAACAGTCACAAAACGCAGCCATTCCAAGAAAGTGAGTCCTGTCTCTTATCTACTAATCTAAAATTAAATTTCCTGTGTAGCTCTGACATAGAGACTATTTATAGTCCTTCAGAAAAAGAAGGAAAAAATATTTTAAAAACTGAGAAATAACTCTTAAAACCAAAGCAGTGGGAAGTGACATCCAACAGCTGATTCTCCTCAGAGCATCTGATTCAATTCCCCAGCCCATCACACACACACACACACACACACCTCAAGACATGAGGGGGCGTATATGTTCATGTGGTAGAGGTGCACACACATGCACACGTGTGTGTATATGGAGGTCAGCGTTCACTGTCTTCCTCAACTGCTCTCCACCTTGCTTTTTAGATGGATCTGGAGTTCATCGGGTCAGCTGGACTGGCTGGCCCATGAGTCGCTGGGATCCTCCTGCCTCTGACTCCCTAGCACTGGAAATACAGACGTGCACCAGCACACCCAGCCCTTACACCATGTAAGAGGTTGGATCCCAGGTCCAAACAACACAGCAAACACTTTACCAACTGAGCCAACTCCTCAGACCCAAAGAGAGAGCTTTTAAAATGAGCCTTCAAAAACAGCCTCCATAGTCCTGCTAAACACTCAAAATGTCGCCTACCCCATTAGCAAAGAACCTTAAAACATTTTAGCTAATGTCTGGCTGGATGGCAGAAACTGTTGACAGGACACGTGCCAGGACCCAACCTCGAGCAGCTTGTGTACTGTTGGGCTCCGTGTGCCCCTTTCACTCCAGCGGAGAGAGGTGTCGACATGTCCACTTGTCTGAGTGCCTCATATATCAGCTCATTTTTAAAAGGCTTTGTCGGAGTCCAGCAAGACCACGCAGTGAGTATAGATATCTGCTGCCAAGTCTGATGACCTGAGTTCAAACCCCAGGACTTCATGGTGGAAGGAGAGAATTGACTCCTGGAAGTTATCCTTTGACTTCCACATGTGTGTCATACACACACACACACACACAGACACACACACACACAAATAAAAACATTTTTTATTTTTAAAATTTTTTTTCACAATCCACAATGTTTGTGCAAATAGATAAACAATAAATTCTATAAAAACTCTTAAGGTTAAGGACAAGTGAATTGATGCCATGAAAGGTAAGAACATTAAACTAACTTAATCACATCTCAGAATAGAACTTGGAGGGAACTTGAAAGGCTATTTTTTTTGTTTGTTTGTTTGTTTTTTGTTTTTGCCTGTATTTCTGACTCTGGAGTTGTTGAGAAGTTTATCCCAGAAGAAGAAACATTTTTTACTGTGTGTGTGCAGTGTGTGTAGTGGTGTATGTGTGTACAGTGTGTGTCTGTGTGTGTGTGTGTAGTGTGCATGTGTAGTGTGTGTGTATAGTGGGGGGGTAGTGTGCATATAGTGTGTGTTTATAGTGTGTATGTAGTATGTGTGTATGTGTGTATGTGAGTGTATAGTATGTTGTGTGTGTAGTGTGTGTGTATATAATGTGTGTATAGTGTGTGTATAGTGTGCATGTATGTGTGTGCAGTGTATGTATGTATGTGTGTGTTTGTGTATGTGTATATATAGTGTGGTGTGTGTGTAGTGTGTTTATGTGTAGTGTGTATAATGTGTGTGTATGTAGTATGTGTGTATAGTGTGTATGTGTATAGTGTGTTTATGTGTACTGTGTGTGTGTGTATATTGTGTGTGTGAGTGAATGTGTATGTGTGTATATATAAGTGTAGTGTGTATATATTGTGTGCGTGTGTGTGTGTGCGCGTGTGTGTGTACCTGTGAACAGGTTAGTGTGCACGGTAAAAGCAGACACGGTATCAGGCGTCTTCCTCTATCACTCTCTATCCTCAGCTTTGTATTATTTATTTTATTTTATTTTTGAGACTATAATATCACTACATCCTTTCCATTCCCCTTTCCTCCCTGCAAACCCTCTCCTACACCCCAAAAAGGGTAAAACAACAGACAAGCTAACACGGGATTGGGAGTGGAGCCCATGTGGCCTCAACACTCCACAAAGAGCTACAGCTGAGGAATGCCGAGAGCTGGGGAACTACTCTTCCCCGGGCAGAGCACCCCAATTGCTATCCAACACCAAGTGGTCGCCCTGAAAGTGTGCAACAGCCTGGGCAGGTTGGACTTAAACATTTAGGAATGCATATACCTTATTTTTTGAGACAGGGTCTCTCACTGAACCTGGATCTACCAATGAATGTGTTAGACTGGCTGTGAAGCAACCTCCAGGGACCTGCCTGCTCCACCTCCAGCCCTAAGATTTCAGGCATACACCGCTGCATCCGGCTTCTTATCTGATACTGGGATCTGAACTCAGGCCTCCTGACCCACTGGGCCTTCTCCACAGCCCCTTCCTTATGCTCAGTTCTTTATACCCTGCTCTTTGTTCTCTCCTTCTCACCTACAAACAGGATTTTTCCAAGCTTCTATTTATGTCAGAACTGAATTTTGCTAGTGCTTTCTAAGCACCAAATTTAACTCTGTGCAAGCATCCTCCCTCCAGGCCTAGAACAGTTACCAGGTGAGTGGTGCCTTCTAGTGTAAGCGTGAGTCAAATATCCAAGCCAATACCACGTATGAGACTGTGGATCACATGATGCAGTTATTATTGTAACAGTTCATATTACGAGGCACAGTAACATTTTCTACACCTATGGAATGTGTGGTAAATTAGCATCATTAGCATATTCATCTTCTTGAACTTATTTTTAGGCTGGGTCATCTTTGTGGCTGAAGCTGGACTCAAGCTCATGATCTATCTGTCTCAGCCTCCCAAGATTAGGGATGATGATGAGCATGTGTCACTGTGCCCAGTTCCTTCAACACTTTCCATTTAATTTAAATTTATTTATTAATTATTATTAATTTAATTTAATTAATTAACTGATACAGACTGTTTTAAAAAACTATATTTACAGGATGCTAAGCAGTATTTTGATGCATATATCCAATGTATGACGTTTCAATCAGACTAAACATTCATCCCCTTAATGTCATCTGTAGTCATCTATGTTGCTTCTGAATCCTGCCACACTATTACCTTCAAGGAGGTTTTTCATTGACAACCATGCTTTTATAACTAGTGTGGCATTCATTCACGAACTCAGTGCATCCCGATTCATCTTTTTTTTGTTATGAAGTCCTCTTGAATGTTGGTGGGGCACAAAATGAAGAGCCACTAATGTGCTGCCTTTGGAGTCTGTCTCTGCTTTATGTGGCGTTTTCTCTACCTGTCTCTAATAGAACAAAACAGAGACTACAAACTACTAGCTTGGATAAGACCGTTTGCTGAAGTTCCTCCAACCAAGAGGCTGTTAATCAACAAAATTCCTACCTGGCCTAATCGTCTTTCCCTAAGTTTATATTTTAATGTAATCTCTGTCCCAATGCATTATCTATCACAGGCTGGAGAGATGCTCAGCTGTCAGAACACGTACTGCTCTTGCAGAGGACCCAAATTCAATTACCAGTACACACAGAGGGCAACTCACAACTGCCTGTAATTCCATCTCCAGGGGGAGCCAACACCTCTGGCCTCTGTAGACATTTGCATTCACATGCACACACAGAGAGAGACAGAGGCAGAGTCAGAGAGAGACAGAGAGAAGAGAGAGAGAAAGAGAGACGAGAGGGCATTTTTAAAATAATAAAAGTTAATCTTTTAAAATTATCTATTAATCAAGACATTAATCTCCAGATTCTTCCAAATGTTAAGAGAAGTTGATGGGTTTGTTCTCCTCACAGGCATCTCAGGTACAGAACCCAGAAGGATCATGGGAAATTCAATTAATCCACTGCTGAGTAGACAATAGTGTTGCTTTCTAGTAATTGTTTCCAAGAGAGAGAAGCATGGAAACAGAAACTCTGTCCCCTTCAGTAAAATTTCTCACTGGAAAAAAATAAACACTGTCATGAATAAAAGAAAAGCCCCAGACAAAACACACCAAGCCCCCTCTCTCCTGTGATCGCCACATCCCCTCACAAACCCGGAGCCTGGCTGCTTCCGGCCAAATATCTGGAGCTTTCTCAGGGTGTCCTCCCACAGCCTCAGCCAAGCTTTGCTCCAAAACAAAAGAGAGCTCTGCACATAGTAGGTGTACAGCAAATGCTTCTTAAGGTATGGATTCAGTCACTCAGATGTGAACACAGTTGAAAGTTGACAGGTCACGTCTTTGGCCACACTCAGCCTATGAAAACAGAAGTTCCCACGGTGCGATTGTGTCTTCAGAAACTGGAGGGAAAGAAGCAACAGTGTGTAACACTACTGAGCCCAGTCCTTGGGTCGGGAGAGAGGGGTGGTGACAGTGGCCAAGATACTTCTCCCTAGACACTAGGGAGTGAGGTCAGGGGAGCCCTCAACAAAGTGATAATTCTACTGATGGTTGGGCACCTTGATTTTAGACTCCCTGGAGTCATGCAACTGAACATGGGAAGCAAAAATATTCTGGCAACTGAAAATGAAACCAAAAATAAAACATACAAAATCCAATGTGAGGGTAACAACTGCCTATGTTGCCCTGTATGACTGTACTTGGTTCTGAACACACAACTGTGCAGAGACACCATCAGCCCATGCAACAACACAAATACTTCCTGAAATACCCAGCTCGGAGCCAAGGCTACTGTATGTTATGAACTGCAGCATTTTACCTTGCAAGTTTCCTACTCTTATAAAAACATAGTGGTTTAAATACAAAAAGGACTGTTTTCCTACCATCACCGTCCCCACCACCACCCCCTTATCAAATTAGTGTATCCTTCATTGAATTGGCTTAGAATGTTTGATTTTTAAAATTGCTATTTGGGTTGCTGACTTGAGTTTCATAAATTAAAAAAAAAAAGAAGAAGAAACTGTGAAATGAATTTTGGCTTGGAAATAAGACAGAATTTCCAACAATTTGAAATGGCCCCAGACATATTTCTGCCATTTTGTACTACATATTTATGGAAACATATTCTCAGAATTGGTGAACAAAATCAAAATATTGATCTATTCTGAGAATGCTGAAATTTAATTCTTTATATAAACTTAATCACATTCATCTCAATTGCAAATTTGTTTCATCTTTAGCAAACAGTAAAATTGTGTATATAACGAAGATTTGTTTTAAATTAAATTTCTTAGCCAGGTGTGGTGCCACACACCTTCAGACCCAGGACTTGGGAGGCAAACCTCTATGAGTTTGAGACCAGTCAGGACTATATAATAAAAAGCTTTCTCAAAACATAAATAACAAAATAACTGTCTTTATGATTTATTATCAGTAATTTTATATATTTATTTGTGATGCTTAGCCTTCGTTATAAACCTCATTGGATTTCAAATCATTATGGAGACAGCTGCTAAGCTTGTCTGTAAGAGCATCTCCAGAGAGATATAACTGAAGAAGGACCCATCTGAAAGTGTGAAGCATTCCTCCAGGAGCCAGGGCCCCCAGCTAGATATAAAGGAGAAAACTGGATGAATACGAGCATCATCTCTCTGTTTCTTGATTGCAGACACATTAAGCACCATGCTTTCTCTACCTTCAAACTATGAGCCAAAATCATCCCTCCATCCTCCCCTCCATCATTCCTTCCTTCCTTCCTCCCTTCCTTCCCCCCCCCTCCTCCTTCCTTTCTTTCTGCCTAACTTCCTTTCATGTTGGGTATTTTGTGAAAAACTAACTAACACACCTATATACCCTGAGTGGTGTAAAACTATCTCTGGTGAAAAGAGATCATGAGTGGGGAAAGTTTAAGTCTGGAAAGGTGACTTCTGAAGCACTTAAGGGACCATGGCCAAAGTTTAGGCTGCAAATAGCAAAGCACAAAGTGCTTTTGGGTGTCAACGGAGTTCATGGTATATTCAAAAGCAAAATCTAATGTACAAAGAAAACTCAAGCTGGGAATCCTTATGGGGAAAGAACGGGAAGCTGGTTCCTATGAATTTTCTACCTCCAGCACATCACAGAGGAAGGAAGACAAGTGAGGGTATGCAGGAAGGGAAGTCTACAGATGAGAAAAAAGATGAAAGACTTCTTTTTGTTTTGTTTTGTTTTTTTTTTTGTTTTTGGAGACAGGGTTTCTCTGCTGTAACTCTGGCTGTCCTGGAACTCACTCCGTAGACCAGGCTGGGCTCGAACTCAGAGATCCGATCGCCTGCCTCTGCCTCCCAAGGGCTGGGATTAAAGGCATGCACCCCCACTGCCCAGCTGGAAAACATCTTAATAGCAGCCACAGTGATGAATGAGATGCTTTTAAAGCTGTGTAGGGTAAGGTCTGGAGAGAGCGCACAGAGTACCAGGGTTCAATTCCCAGCACCCATACAACTCAAAACCATCTGTAATTGCAGTCCTGGGGGAAGGGTCTGACGCACTCTTCTGGCATTTGTGAGCACTGCATGTATTCAATGGACAAACATACATTCAGGCAAAACACCATACACATAAAATAAAAATAAATACAATCTCAAAAAATAGTTTAACTATCTAAGGAAACCAGCAATAATTTCATTTATTATTTCCAGTCCTGTTGCAAACCTATCTCTTCTCTTAAAGGTTGGAACTGACATTATGACCCTTGATCCCTAATAATGAAAAAAGAATAAAACAGTATCTCAAATGTCACCAATGGCTTGGTGGCTTAGCCTGAGAATAACAGATTCTTGAAGACATTTGCAGGAGAGCATTGACAAGGGACAGACTGTGATGGGCTTGTTGGCAAGCTAACAAGCTAGCCTGTTGAGTCTTACAAATACTAAACAGAAAACATAAGCCTCCTAAATCAGAAAGAACAAGTTATTTTCCCTCACAATAGTAGCAGTTAGAATATTAGTATTTGGCGCAGGTTCCGTAAGACTCAGATTCTACACGGAGATGCAGAAGAGCTAGGTCGTGTACGTCCAAATGAACTGTGTTCCAGCAGAGGCCCCTGAGGTCAGAGAACTAAAATAACCAATCACTGGGAATAATGCACAACTGCCTTCTGTGGCAGCAAAAGGCACCACCTGTGTTACACTACATAGTAGGCAGACTTGCCCTTTACCGGTCCAGACTGTGACTCCCATCTCTATCTGCCAGCTGTATTCATTTCTCATCACTACTGTAACAAATTATCTCAAAGGTGGCCCGACATCACAGTGTGAGCAGGACTGCGTTACTTCTGGGGGATCTAGAGGAGAACTCATTTCCTTAACTTTTCAAGAAAAAAAAAAAATATGTGCATGTGTATGTGTGTGTAAACACCTAGATATATGTGTTCACACACAGACAACCTGACTGAACCGAGATCAGAAGACCGCCTTGGTCCATCTGGGTCAAAATGAGTAGGTAACTTTATGTGTCCCCATAAAGAGAAGTTGTACCAAGTGGTTTTTGTTTTACTTTGCTTTTGAGTTTGTTTTTTGTTTGGGTTTTAAGATTGGTTTGGGGGGAGTCACTGTTGTTTTGGGTTCTTTTGTTTTTGTTTTGTTTTTTTGAGATGGGCTCTTGCTACGCCTTAATATAGTAGTCCCACTGCCTCGGCTTCCTTAGTAGCTGGGATTACAGGTGTACACCACAACACTCAACTTGTAGTGAAGCTGCTTTTAGCAGAGCTCTTCCAGTTTAACAAAGGAGCAAGTATGTGATTATTGTGGAAGTTTATTTTTAGTTATGTGTAAAATGTTTTATGTACTGTTGGGTGAGGGGCTAGCCTAGGTCCTGGTGTTCTGTATTGTCTGCAGGTGTTGGATCTCTGTGTGGGCTGTTTGATTGCTCATGATCTGCACCTGAAGAGTTCTGTATCAACAAAACACCTGAGCTTGGGGTTCGGCTGTCGATCGAGTACGGCATTGGCCAGGATGGTGGTTCCCTCTGCTGAGGTCTGGCAGGGTTTGCAATTGTGAAATATGCCTCCTTGTCTTCTTTGGTGAGCCACCCCAGCAGCAGCAATGTACTTCTATGAACTGCCATTCACTTGCAAGGGGCAGTGGACACTACAGGAATCAAAGGAGACTCAAAGACCCAAAGAAGTTCGGGCAGAGGCCAACATCAAGCCTTTTGATGTTTCATTAACTTTGTTACTGTTAGTGTTGTATGTATGGTGCAGGGAGAAGCACACACATGTAGGGCACAGGACAACTTTTAGAAGGAGATTCTGTCCTTTCACTGTGGGATCCCAAGGTTGAGCTTGGGTCTTCAGGTGTCTTTAACTGCTGAGCCATCTTTCTGGGCCTGATATTGCATAGCTAAACACTAACCTATCTGGGGAAATTCTTTGTGTTTAACCTTAAATTTTGCTATTTGTAGCTTCAATTCATCTCTTCTCAACCCCTCCCAAGGCGTCTCCAGCATATCCTTTGTGTGTTCCAGAAAGGGAAAATGAGGCCGTTGTGACACTCTCTCTAATAAATTGTTAGAAAACTGCTCCCCTGTTGTTCTTATATCAAACCCATAAAAAGATTATTTGCATCACGCATAGCTGTGCACACCTGTAATCCCGGCATTCAAAGCCTGAGGCAGGAGCCTCATCACTCATTCAAGGCCAGATTTGGCTATGTATTAAGTCTGAGACCAACCTGGCCTTCTTGGTGAGAGTTTGACTGCAAACAAAAAACCAAAAAGATGAAATAAGAATTAGTCGCTGTTAGTTTCCCAGGAACGCTGACTTCTACCCACGCAAAGTTGTTCACAGGGAAGTAAACATAGAGAAGTGTGTGTGTTGTATATTGACTTATAATAGGATATTAAATAGAAATTACGATAGAAGCGCCAAGATAGAAGCCATGAGATCATAAGCATATCCTACAGGGGAGTCAGCCCGAAACACCTTGATATGACTCTTGAAACGCTTCACGTACAGGGAGGTTGCGAAATACCAGATTGTTAGCTTCTGATAGCGGATCATGGGAAGAATTCGCTTGAAAGTAGAGGTTCCTCCACTAAGGCCAATAACATCCTGATGTGCCAGGCCTGTAATCCCAGCTCCTTGGAAGGCTGAGTCAGGAGGATTGCAAATTCCAGACCTGCCTGAGCTGCAAAGAGAGATCAAGTCCACCCGGGCAAACTTAGTAAGATCCTGCTTCAAAATACAAGCAGGCTTGTGATGTGGCTTGGTGGCAAAGGCTTGCCAAGGTTCAAGCCTCGGTACTATAGGTAGATAGATGGTATACAGACTGATAGATGATAGGTAGGAAGGTACATAGATGGATAGATGGATAGATAGATAGATAGATAGACAGACAGAGATAGATCCCATAGGCCCAATCCTCTCCCTCCCCTCCTGGCAAGAGAGAGCTTCTAGACAGCCTTAGGGTACTTCCTCCTAACCAACACAGCTGAAGGAAGAGTTTGCAGCTGGGGATGGAGTACAACAATATAGTTGGGTCCCTATCATCACTGGAACATAAAAGATAAAGTATGCTTCTGTATTGGGCTCAGCCTTCCTTTCCAAAGTTCAGAAAAACTGTTTCCTATGTACTTGGGCCCGTGGCCATGGTGAACGGTATGTAAGCTGCCCATGGTCAATGTCTACTGCGGGGGAAGAAGGAGGGCACAGACTCACTGACACCACATAAATCAAGGCATTCACTTTCAGGTAGCAGAGTGTCTTGTTCTATCAACACTAGTCTGTGTTACAATCTCCTCGTAAGCAGGAGTGAAATGTCTATGCATTGGGGACTTCCTTCTAATAAACACAAAGAACCATACATACGAGCGATGGTGCTGTGTGGGTCCTGGGCATGAGGGAGACAGCAAGCTGGACAGGGGTTGTTTTGAAAGCCTGCCCACAGGACTGCCTGGAGAGGTAAATGAGACTTCGGCTGGTCTCACCAAACAAAAGCTGGTAAAGACCACCAGATGTGGAAGTCCACAGATGAGGTCTGCAGATCAAAGTGGGGTTGACTGACAGAAACACCCAGCCTTGAGAAGACACTGCTGTCCTCAGGCCCAAAGAAAGCATCCAAGAAACAGGTATGGTGACTCATGCCTTTAGTCACAGCACTCGAGGGGCAGAGGCATGTGGAACTTTGTGAGTTCAAGGCCAGCCTAGCCAGCATAAAATGTTACAGGCCACCCAGGGTTACACAATAAGACCTGTCTCAAGAATTTTTAAAAAAGGGAGGAGATTCAAGAGACAGTTCCAGTTAGACGCTGACAAGCTCCCTCTGCAAAAGCAGATTTCCAGTAGAAACCTCTGCGTCCTTCTCTCCTCCTCCCGCCCACATCGTCTATGGTTTCAACTGCTAGGGCTGGTGACAAGGGTTAACAAGAGGAAAGGAGCATGGCATATGCTCCCAGCAACTGAGAGGATTCAGTTTGTTGTCAGAACATTTGCATTGTGTCTTAGTTAGAATTACTATTGCTATGAGAAAACACCATGACCACAAGCAAGTGGGAGAGGAAAGGATTCGTACGACCTACACTTCCATAGCACCATTCATCATCAAAGGAAGTCAGAACTGGAACTCGGAGCAGGAACCCGGAGGCAGGAGATGATGCAGAGCCCATGGAGAGGTGCTGCTTCCTGGCTTGCTCCTTCTGGCTCTCTCAGCTCCCTTTCTTATAGAACCCAGGACTATCTGCCCAGGCATGGCTCCACTCACAATGGGCTGGGCCCTCCCCCATCAATCACTAATTAAGAAAATGCCCTACAGGCTTGTCAACATCCTGATCTTACGGAGGCATTTTCTTAATTGAGATTCCCTCCTCTCGGATGTCTCTAGCTTGTGTCAAGTTGATATAAAACTAGCCAGTACACATCGTCTGTGTGAGGTCCTGAATTTGAGTACCAGGACCACAAATAATAGCGATGATAATGATGATGATGTTGTTTATAAAAATAAAATAAAAGGGAAGCACCTATGTAATGCACCACCACAGAGCAGGTGGGTGGAAAGTCCTAGAAGAACATTGATCATCACTTTTTTCTTTTTATGGCTTCAGACCGCCCCCACAAACAGCAACTTAAGTAATTTCTGCACACCCCAGAAATCTGTCTCACACACAGAGAGATGATGCTTCATTGTTATTCTAGGATTTAAGTGTTTTGCTGAGTCTTAACATTTCTATGGTCCTATCTTTAGTAGCATTTGGAGGATCATAAAACAGTGTTCTATGGTGGAGAGAGGACACATTAAAGACTAGTGAGCCTAAAGACAGAAAGAACAGTCAATGGCTAACAGGAACAAGCATCCTAAGTAGATAGGAGATAAAGTGACCTGTTTTGGTTGGGTTTCTTAAACTTAATTGGTAGCTCATGATGGAGCCAAAGAAAGTAGGATGGCTAACAGGAGGGCTGTACTGACATTTACTAGGAGCGAGACACCTGTTGAGGTCAGAGAGCGAGTTTAAGAATTAAATCATGCCGGGAGGTGGCGGCTCATGCCTTTAATCCCAGCACTAGAGAGGCAGAGGAAGACAGATCTCTGAATTCAAGGCCAAGCCTGGTCTACAGAGTGAGTTCCAGAACAGCCAGAGTTACAACAGAGAAACATTGGCCCCCTAATAAGAAAGAATTAAGTCACGTGACTTAATTAACAACCAGGGTCTTTTCAGATAATTAGCTAGAAAGTCATTAGATTGGAGCAGCTCCACTACTGAGGTTTCCTTTATAAAGGGCAGAATTCAGCTTCGTGCAAGCACCGTAGTGTAGACAGTGGTCCTCAACCTTCCCAATGCTGCGACCCTGTAACACAGTTCCTCGTGTTGCAGTGACCCGCAACCATAAAATTTTTTTGTTGCTACTTCATAACTGTAATTTTGCTACTGTTATAACTCATGATGTCAATATCTGGTACATAGATGGTCTTAGATGACACCTATGAAAGGGTCATTCAATCTCCAGAGGGGTCATGACCCATAGGTTGAGAACCACTCTTCTAGGCCAATCAGAAACCACCAGCTAGCCTCTAAGGAGTTTTCAGTGGATTGATTTCCTCACCTTTCTTCCATGTTCACCCCATAACAGCTCTATCCTGGGGCTCCATCTGAGAAGCCCCAAGCCTCTTGTCAGCTGGTGGTGGACAATTCATTTAAATCAGTCACTCAAATAAATGATAAGTATCAATGTGTCTTGGGTTAGCTATCAGCTAGCAGACTGGAAATCCCAACAGCCATTACTGCTGGTCTTGAGGGAGAACTTGTTCAAGAAGCCCACTTTGATTTTTGTCCTTACAGTGTTCCCCTGATTAGATCAGGCCCCACCCACTTATCAAGGGTAATCTCTTTCATATAAAGTTAACTAGTTGTGAGTTCTGCGTGAACCCTTCACAGCAACACTCGAGCGTTGACTGAGTGGCTGACATACCTCTAGCCTAGTCGACAGAAAAACAATCACAGTGAACGACAGAAGTGCAAAAGTGTTAAAAATTTTAGGTTAAAATTCCAGGGGTAAAAATACGATTTCTAGGAGATAATCATAATAATAATAATAATAATAATAATAATAATAATAATAATAATAAATCTAAAGAGGCTCCTCTAGCCATTGTCTCTCCATGGACACACCAACTTGGACAGGTATTTGGGCACCAAACTGCCTTCTACAGAGCTGAGGAAGTCAGTTGAGGCCTAAAGCGCCTGGCATCAATAAGATGAAAAACTGCACTGAAGGGAGAGGGCTGGCGGGTGCCCCGACCTGCCACACGGAGCACCCTGGGGGAGGATGCCTCCCACAAGACACAAGGATTGAGTTTCAAGCCCCACCAAGGTGAGATGAGCAGTCGCAATGCACGTTACAGTTTACGGCTATGACTGTGGGTCCGTCATCGGTGATTTTACCTTAAAGCCAGACAGAATCTCGCAGTTCCTGATACACAGGACCGTGGGTGAGGCATCCCTTGTACTTAGGGAAAGACTTCCTTCTTCCCCAGCTGAGGCCGACCAACTGCAGATTTAGTACAAAAATCTGTGCTTGGAGCACCCTCTAGTGCTCAGACCGTGACAGCACACCAACAGCACACAGCAAACCTGGATTTAGGGCTCCATCAAGTGCCGATGTGGATACAGGTGGGTCCATAAGATGGCTTAGAGGGTAAAGACGCTTGCCGCCAAGCCTGACGACCTGAGTTCGATACCCAGGACTCACAAGGTGGATGGCGAGAACTGTAAGTTGTCCTCTAACCTCCACACATATGCCATGGCACATGTGCTCACACACAGTTAATAAATTAACTTTAAAATGTAATACACATGACTACAGGACCAGAGAATATCATTTCTGGGGAAATGAACAAAGCTAGATCATGAGATCTTAAATAAATGCAGGTGACGACACATCAAGAACTGTCAGGGAAACAAGACTTACCTAAAGATATGACACCAGAGATGATAGCAACACATGTGCACAGACTCTCCAGCGAAGAATTTGAGGAAACTCCCTGAGTTTTCAGAGAGGGGAGGGGAAAGAATCTAATATTCTAGCAGAGACACTCAACTGGGAGATAGAAATGATTTTTTTTTCCCAAATCAAGCAGAAATCCCTAGCTTTAAAAAAAAAATCATAAAGCAAAATTTTAGATTCAGTAGAAAGCTTTGGTGTCAGGAGAAACCAAACCAGAGAAGATTCGTGGGCTCGACAACAAAGCTATTTAAACAAATACAGGTGGGGAGTTGGGAAGAAAGAATAAAGAGAAATGGAGGGAACCTGCAGAAACTCTGTCTCAGAAGAAATTATCTCAGAATCTCAAGAAACTAGAAAATAGGGGGTAGGGGAATGGTTCAGTATGGAGCTTCAAGAGCTAAGGAGCAGAGTTTGGACCCCACACATCCATGTGAAGCCAGGCATTGCATGCACATCTGTAAACACGGCTCTGTGGGCTGGGACAGCAGATCCCAGGGCATGCTGGCCAGCCAGTCTATCCAAACAGCAAGTGAGAGACTCTCCCTCCTCAGAGTAAGGTGGGCTAGAGAGATGGCTCGGGGGTTGAGAGTTCCTGCTGCTCTTGCAGGAGCTCCAGCACATGGGGCAGCTCCCATTTCAGGGGATCTGGCACCCTCTTCTGGCCTCCGCAGACACCAGTCACACATATAGTGCACATACCCGTACACATAAGAAATTCAAAACACTCGTGAGCATAAGAAATTTTTTAAGTATTTTTAAAAGATACACAAACTAAAAGCAAATATTAGCAAGAAGAAAGAGCCGAGACAGACATCCCACATGTGCCTTCATTGGCAAACATACCCATCTGCACATAGATGTGCATGCACACATAACACACAGACCAAATATATATGTGTGTGCATGTATAGAAAATTAAAAAAAAAAATCAAACCCAAAATGAGAAGGAAAGAAATAATAAAGATCAAAGTAGAAACAAATGAAATAAAGAATGAAATGCAATCCAGAAGATCGGTGAAATGAGCAGTTTGTTCTTTGAAGAAGATAAAGTTGACAGACTCTTAACTAGGAATAAAGGAGACAGGGATAAGTAAAGAAGGGGGTGACAATGGGAACACGAAGGGTCACACTCCACTAAGAATCCTGCATTCTCGGCACCCAGGAGGCCATCGCAGAAGGGGGAGTTCAAGGCCAGCTCAGGCTACATCACAAGATTCTGTCTCAAAATTTAAAAAGCAGAATTGGCCCGGTGGTGGTGGCGCTCACCTTTAATCCCAGCACTGGGGAGGCAGAGGCAGGCAGATCTCTGTGAGTTCGAGGCCAACCTGGTCTACAGAGTGAGTTCCAGGACAGCCAGAGTCACAACAGAGAAACTGTGTCTCAGAAAAACAAAAATAAGAATAAAAAACAGAATTGTTTATCAGATCCTGTGGTCTTATCTAAAGGATCAAATCCCCATGTGGTCACCACCCCATGTCCTCCTGTCCCACAAGGACAGTCACCCTTGTGACTGAGAGAGGGGTGGGGAGGGAGAGAGGGAGAGAGGATACTCTTGTTCATTCTTCCCTCTTGTCAGTTCGAAGGAAACTATAAACTTCCTGGGCTCCTTCTCACACACTGAGCAAACAACCCTCCTGGAAGTTTCATGAGCAGAAATCAGAACTGTCTGTTTTCTGGAATTTTGCCTACTCCTCTTAGCAAACAATTCTAATCACATTGAACCATTTCTCTAAATTTAAGCCTTGCATCAACGTTTGCATCAAACTGAGTCCAAGGAACGGTGCTTTCCAAAGAGGAAAAAAAAAAAAAACTTCAAAATACCCTGCTGTTAGCACTTCAGCATAATTGGCTCTAAATCTGGTCAGCAATCTCTTCTAAATCTCTTCTAATTCGCTCTTCAGCGGGCTCTTCTAGAGGAACCTGACCCCTTATCTTGCTTAACGTAAAGATCAAATTATTCTCTTAAATCACTTAAATAATAAGATACTCAGAAGATAATCCAGGGAAATTGAACAAAGAGGAAAAAAAATACATTTCATCACCTAAAGACAATGTTAATGTATTTTATAATTTCTCTGAGCAGAAAAAAAGCAAAAAAATCCAATTATCTTGCTTCTATACATACATATACATATGCACACACACAAATATTCACACATACATATACATGCATACATGCACACACAAAAATACACACATATCCATAAATATAGACACATTCACAAATAGCACACACACAAATATGTACACACAAATATACACATATGCGCTTACACATACACATATATACACACATACATACATAGCACACATTTACACACATATACACGTATACACACATGTATAGTTACATACATGTTTACACACAGAGACACACATATGTAACTCAGACACACATACACACACATGCGGTCCCTGGCCTCCACTTCTTCCGCAGACTGTGTGCTAATCACCCGCCATTCTTTATTTTCTTGGGGCCTTAAGGAGCTTTCCTGAAGCCCCCCTGCTTTCCAGTCTCCTTAGGCTTTTAGCACAGGAGGCGAGTGTCCTACCCCTTCTGACCTTTAGGTGGCAGCACGATCTCTAATATCATCTTTTCCTCCAGGATTAGCATTTCTCAAAACAAAACAGAGCAAAAACATAAACAAAGAAAAAACTTTTTAATTAAATTTAAATAACTAAAATTAAGGTTGAAATCTTTCAGGTGTGTCTAAGGATGTGGAAAGATTGGGAATGGAGGAAAATGCCATTATGAGTGAAGGCGTGGAAAATGGAGAAGCCAGGGCCTGGGGGATCTGCAGCTCCCGTAGATGTCAAAGATTCCACACACTGGGACTACTAGCACTGTCAACCTGCTGCTGAGTTGCAAGATTCTGAATAATAGCACTGCTTATTAATTCACCTAGTGCACACTAACAGATTCCCTGCTGTGTATAAAAGCAGAGTCACACGGCCCCAACAGAGGACCAGGCAGTGGGCACTGAGGCTCAGTAAGAAGCAGGTCACTGTCATGTGTTCTGCCCCCCAACATACATCCAGATCTTGTGTTCTACTGTAAGACAGACACGATCAAAAAGGAAACCTTTTATTAGCTAGTGTAAACTTAGGTTTACCGATGGGAGGGACTGGTTCGACAGGCTTGTCAAGTAGGGACTCTGGGCTTATTTGTTTTCTTCTCTTATCATTTAAATTTTAATATGTCATTATTGTGTCTATATGCGTGTGGTGGCGAGGGCCATGTGTGCCTGTGGAGGTTAGAGGACAATTCTGTGGAGTCGGTTCTCTCTTTCCACCTTTGTATGTGTTCCAGGCATTGAGCTTGTGTCAGGCAGCAAGCGCCTTTACTCACAGAGCCTTTGTGTGGCCTTTCTTTGCCTTTTTCTTCTTTTAGACAAGGTCTCGTGTGGCCCAGGCTGGCCTCAAACTTGCTATGTGGCTGAGGATGGCTGTGAACTTCTATCCTCCTATAGTACTGGGATTGCAGACATTTTCCGGCCCTATAGTACTGGATTACAGGCATGTTCTAGCCCTATAGTACTGGATTACAGGCATGTTCAGCCCTAGAGTACTGGATTACAGGCATGTTCAGCCCTAGAGTATTGGGATTACAGGCATGTTTCAGCCCTAGAATACTGGATTACAGGCATGTTCAGCCCTATAATACTGGATTACAGGCATGTTCAACCCTATAGTACTGGATTACAGGCATGTTCAACCTTATAGTACTGGATTACAGGTGTGTTCCAGCCCTATAGTACTGGATTACAGGCATGTCCAGCCCTATAGTACTGGATTACAGGCATGTTCAGCCCTAGAGTACTAGGATTGCAGGAATGTTCCATGCCTTCCATCCATAGTCACTGTTTTCCTTCTGACCACAAATTGGTCAGGTAGGCGAGCATCCTAGCATCTCTGTCAGGAAGCTCCTGAGACCTGCTCAGCTTTCTGTCACCATAGTAACATTGAGACAATAGCTTATAAAGAGAAAAGCTTTCATGGGACTTCCACTTCCAGAGGTTCTGGTCCATGCTGGTTAGTCCTTCTCCTCTGAAGAGGCAACGCATCATGGCAGGTTGTATGGCAAAGCAAACCACTCACCACATGACTGGGGAATGAAAGACAGGGAGAGAAGATATGGGACTAAGGTCCCATTATCTCCTTCAAAATCGCATTCCCCGTGACCTAGAGACCTCTGACCAGGTGTCACTTCCTAAAGGCCCTGCCACAGCCTGTAGTGTCACACTATGCCCCAAGCCTTTACCACGTGGATCTCTAAGGGACAGCGAAGATCCAAATGACAGCAATGCCCAAGGTCACAGCAATGGGGGGCAGGGCTCTTCAAAGTTGAAATCTCAGAATCGATGCCTTAAATCTTGAACTGCTGGTAAAATGGTTTACGTGACTTTTTTATTTTGTGCTTACGTATACGTGTGTGTGTGAACGAGGGTGTTCCTGTGCTACCGTATGTTCATGGGGGTCAGAGGGCAACCTTGCTTAAGGCAGGGTCTTAAGGCAGGGTCTTCCGCTGTGTCCTCCAGGTTAACTGGTCCAAAGCGTCTGCCAGGCCCTCCTGTCTCTGCCTTCGCCTCCCCATAGGAGTGCTAGAACTGCGTGCACATGTTACCCTGCCCTGCTTTCTGTGGTTCTGAGGTGTGAACTCAAGTCATCCCATGTGCACAGAAGTATTTATCCAGTCAGCTACCCCAGAGCCCCAGGTTATGTGACTTTTTAAAGGCTCGGGGTGGGGGGGGTCTCCTGATTCCTGCTGGTATTCTAGTCAATACTGGTTGTGAAATCACTTTTTTTCCTATTTTTTAAATTATTTATAATTACAAGTAAACTTTATCAGAGAATTCGATCCCTTCTGTAGCTTCCAATCAATACCTCAGCACAATTATTTCAGATTTCTCACTCCACCTTCCAATTCCCTGCATGCATTTAATTTTAAGTTCCTCTTATTTTGGAGGGGAATTTCTTTCCCGTTTGTCTCCCAAAAAGCAACTAAATTAAGTCATCGAACATTCCTCAGGCAGCTGTGACAGGAACTCAATAAGGTGGGAAATAGGCCAATAACATTAGGCTTCCTCTCATTACGATTTTCAATATCTATTTGGTCAGGCGTAAATAAAACTGAGTTCGTTTGAGAGCCTTGGGTTTTGAATGCTGAGTGTGTCCACAAGCTGGGACCTTGGGGTGTGGGTGTGTCATGCACACTTTAAAAGTATGAAAAGACTCTGAGCTTTAAACAGTCGGAAAGTATCAGCGATACCAAAATGCTAAGATCTCTGTGGTCCCTCCGAGAAGAAAGCCCTAGTGGTGTCAAAGTGATTTCAGTATTTCATTTGCTTCAGTTAAACTCCCTAGAAATCACGTCAAGCTTAAAGCTTACTATTCACTGGATAACCATAAAGGTAGGGTTAGCTGCTTCCTGCGTTTACATCACAGTAGACATTGTATGTCAAAAAAAACATTTCACTAAAAGAGAAAAATGAACAACTATTGATAGGCCAAAAGTTACCCAAACTTGTGCATTTTCTCTCTTTTTAAAAGATTTGTTTTCTTTTTAAATATGTGTGTTGGGGGATGGGGGAAGTACTAGCAGAATCCAGAAGAGGACAGTGGGTCCCCTAGAGCTGGAATTACAGGCAGCTGTGAGCCGCACACCTTGAGTTCTGGGAACCAAACTCTGGTTCCTCTGCATGTGCAGTAGGTGTCCTTAACCACTGAGCCATCCCTTCAGCCCTTAATTTACACACCTTCTCAATGTTACCACAGTGAACATCTAAATCCCCACGTGACGGGAGGGTCCAAAGGAGGGGATTCCTTCACACCAGTCAGAATGCCTGTCTTCCACCACAGTCTCATACTGCAAAGCCCACAGCGCCCCTCCTTGGAATTCTTTTAGGGACCCACTCTGTGGCACCAGTGATTGGCAGGGGCAGGAGGAGATGCCTGGGAACTCTCCTCCTTCTCTGTGCAGAATCCTAATAGCTGAGCTCCTAACTAATAAGGAAGCGAGCCTCTCTCTTCCACACACTTAGCCACTTTTGGTACGCCCCCCACCCCATCAGCAGAAACACTCGAGGCTTTTCCCTAGAACAATTCCTTCTGCCTGTGATTACCACAGACCCACAAGTACTCATGATGGGCTGAAGTGATCTAGGAAGGCAGGGACCTCTCATGGAGACAACACTTCCCAGGAAATGTATGCTCCTAGTGAGCAGGGTGTCTGTATTACACACCCTGCAGAAAGGGTATTGTCATCACATGCTAGGCTACCAACACACACAGGGAGCCTTTTATTGCTTGGGGTTTGTTTTTGTGTTTGTTCCTTTTTGTTTTTTGTTTGGAGACAGGGTCTCACTCTGTAGCTCAGGCTGTCCTATAACTTACTAGGCCTCAAACTCTTATGATCGTCCTGCCTCCACCTCCCCAGCGTTAGAGCCACAGCCATGGTCACCATGCCTGACTTGGGTTGCTGTTTTTAAGAAGGTGGTAGTTGTTGGTGGTGGTGGTGGTGGTGTTAATCAAAGATACAATTTAAGCCAAGTGCAGTAGCTTACCTGATACAGATATGCTCCTGTGTTTCAGCTTCTCCAGAGCCTAGAGCAAGAGGATTGCTGGAGTTCAAGAATTTGAGACCCACCTAGGTGAGAGAGCATGACCTCTGTCAAGACAAAGAAAGGAGAAAGAGAAGCAAAGGGGATGATGAAGAGGAGCAGGAGACGACAATTTAAACTAAGATGCAAAGCACTACAGCCGGTCCTAGAAATCCCCGGGGAACTATGGAAATGCACTGACAAGAGTTTCTCCCCAGAATTACATTTACTAAAACTGGGTAATTTATGTCATTTTTCAAGTCGTTGCATAAAATTCAACTATACATAAGGCGAGGAAAAAAATTTCTCGTTAACCACAAAATTCAAAACAATCTAGGCCAGAGCTAGCTGTTAGCTATAATAAGGTTAACAGTAGAAATTAATCATTAAGTTACAGACAAAGAAAACTTGCCGTTAAAAGCAATCACCCTGAGCAGCGTTTACATGGTAATTATGTTTCAGGTTGCAGCTTCAGAGAAGTTTCCTGTGCGTGTTTTTGAGGTTAAGGTCCATGTTCTTGACGTGCACATTTCAACACCAAAGTCATGTACATTTACAAAGAAATGTCATCACCATAGGAAGAAAAAATCGTCCTACCTGATGTGGCCGTGAAACCTAACCTCAAAGTGTGAGCAAAAGAGAAACATTTCTTCTCCCATCACCTCCATCCCAATGTGAGGCCATCGCAATGGAGAGGCCCTCCCCAGAGGAAAAGCTTTTTAAACCGAAGTGAAGAAGTATCTCAACAAACAGGCCCGCCTACTGTGTTTACCCTGAGGTCATCGCCTCAGAGCCAGACCTATGTCCACACAACTGTCCCTTCTTCATCAAATCTAAGCACAAGAAACCAGGTGCTTTTTCCTGAGTTTTTGGGTCTGAAGGCTCCTATGTCACAAAATAGTCAGTGCACTGGTTAGTCCCTTATCTTGTTAATCTCCCTTTCCTTAGAGGGGTGTGATGATGTATCTTGACAATTCGACTAGGTTTCAGATCTCCTAGGACACGTATTTTCACATGAGGGTTTTCCGGAGCAGTTTAATGGGAGAGCAAACACCCACCCTGCATGTGAGCCGCACCACCCATAGACTGGTGACCCGGGTGAGTTAAAAGGAAGAGAGAGCCCCGATATTTATCTCTGTTTTCTGAGGGCTGGTACGGTGCTGCTTCACCCTCCTGCCCCCTCATTGACTGTACCCTCAAACTGTGAGCCAAAATAAGCCCAGCCTTCCTTAAATAGTTTTGTCAGACATTTTTTCCCAGTAAGAAGGAATGATGGCGACCAATCCTGCGTGAGGAAGATGGAGCCTGCCTGTCCCCTACGCACCTCCCGTGTCGTGGCCGCAGTCCTGCGCCTAAGGACAGATTGACAAGAGTAGAGCATGCAGATGGACTTGGTAACACCTTGATGAGTTGTAAGAAACCGGAGGCCCAGAGAGAATCAGTGGATGCCGAGCATCTTCACATGAGGCTGACCTCTCTACGGGTGGGTTGTTTCTGCCAATATTAGTTTGGTTTCTATAAAAATCTCAAGCAAACAAGAGACATAGTACAGAGGTTAGGCCAAACTCAAGAATATATTAAAATATAAAATCTGACCCTTTTGTTAAGTCACACATTACAAACGTATGCAAGTATATGGGGTTTCTATTTATTTATGTTTATTACATGTGTCAGTGTTTTGCCTCCTTGTATGTCGGGTGCCTGCAATACCCACAGAGGCCAGAAGAGGGTATCAGATTCCCCTAGAACTAGAGCTACAGACAGTTGTGACCCACTATGCAGGTGGTAGGAATCAAATCTAGGCCCTTGAAAGAGCAATCAGCCCCAAGTGTATATTGTAAATATATGCTTGTGGGCTGGAGACATAGTTCACTTAAAGAGCACTTGTTGCTCTTGCGGGGGACCTGGGTTCCATTCCCAGCACCCACATGATAGCTAATAACCCTCTATACCTCCAGTTCTAGGGGATGACTCTTAACAGCCTCTTCTGGCCTCCACGGGCACTGTGTGCACATGGTGCACAGACATACATGCAGGCAAAACACCCATGCTCATAAAGTAAAAAGAAAGAAATCTTAAAAATAAAATGTGTGTTTGAAAGACAGTGAATTCCCCAAATAAAGTGACTTTATACTAATTTGAATCATTTTTTTTTCCCAAATGGCATCTGAAACAAAGAAAATTATAGATTTGCCAATAACTTATTCCAAGATAATCTCCCTGAAGCACACATTTGTAAGTGCAATGAATCTCATTTAAGCTGCTAATTAAATGCGTCCCTCAAGGATGAAGCACGGGGATATGGAGGGGTCCTCCTGAATACACCTCCATTTACCTGACAACATGCTGGAATATTTTAGCACGGACAAAAGATGTAAATACAGAAAACCAACTACAAATGTAGAAGCCCCCCCCTTCCTCTTCTGAATAGGCCCCCAGAATTAAAAATAAGCCCCTCATAGGCCCCATGACACATCTTAAAAGAAGAGAAGAAAACTGTATGATTTAGGGGTCAAATAAAATGATTCCATGGACACTTTAAAATCCATGTGTTTTCAACAGGCTGAGAAATTGATTTTCTCTGAAGAGAAACATATGCTATCCATACAAGACCTTTCATTAAACCCCAAGGTCCCATCTACTTGCTGGTTATAAAAAATGCTACATATGGAAAAAAGGTTTAAAGCCACTGTAAGTGAAATTCGATGCGTACGTGCGCACACACACAGACTGGCGCACATAATTACCTGACTGTAAAACTCCTCATGGGTCTCGTCCCTGTTTTCCTTTCTCCAGGGTTAGGTGATACTGAGTTACACAGCAGCTGTCTCCTGCCTGGGTTCATGCTTTAAAAGAACTTCTTCTCTGGCCACACACAGGAGGAAGAGGTTTAATTTAGCCCTAAAAGTGCACAGGGTGCTGGCTATTTTATTTACCTCTCAGATAAACTGCAAGGGCAAAGACTTAACTATGTGCTGATGATTCTGCAGGAAGGGATTGGGCCTCTCCATCCATGGCAAGAGGAAGGAACCCGCAGGACGTGAGGCACAGTTTCACCACTCGGCAAGGCGCTCTGTGGTTCTGCTGTGGCATATAGCCATAGACCTGAAGCTTTGTCCGTGCTGTGGCAACAGAGCTTCTTCCCTGTCTCCCCCAGGAAAAGAAACAAGAAGATGAGTACTCGGCATTCAGCCAGCCTCATCTGTTGGGTGCTGAAAAAGTGGTTAGTCAGAGCCCTGCCTGTGAACAAATTCCCAGACTGCGTATTGACACAGAAATGAACGGGTTACCATCTACCATTTGTCCCTGTATAGCCAGAGAGATTTATGATCTTACTTTTCAATTATGCGTGTGTGCGCGTATGTCCGTGTGTGGGTGTGTACACATGAGGACACTGCCCACAGAGGCCAGAACAGTTTACTAGGTCCCTCAGAGCTGGAGTTACAGTCAGTTGTGAGTGACCTGACGTGAATGATAGGAACCGAACTTGGGTCCCCTGCAAGAGCACTATGTACTCTTAGCCTCTGAGCCATCCCAGCCACCTGGATTTGATCTGCAATTAATGTCACGCCCCACCCCCGGTTTCCTACCCCCACCTGCGAGTTCTCTGCTGAGAGTCTGTTCGCAGGGAAGGCTTCCTGAAACTCAGTGGATTGATTCACTTACAACTTGTAGATTTGTTATGATGTCATCCATCTATATGGCAAGGAAACTCATATTGTTTATGTTTACAAGAGTAGCTAAGTTTTTTTAGCTTTTTAATTTAGGAGGTTTCCCAATGTATGCAAAAAAAAAAAAAAAATGGCGAAAACAGATTCCTGACGATTCATGCCTGGTGAATTCCCTCAACACAACACTACTGTCTCTCATGCTCCTCCGAGATCTTGCTTCCTTGTAAAGCAAATCTCTTCTCCCTTCACAATCCCACCTCTGGAGAATTCTCTATAGCACATCTGTAAATCTCTCTGAGCGGCGAAGGCTTTCCCAAAGAAAAACAAAATCACCGCACTTACATCAGCGCACTTGATCTCTTCAAAGTTGTAACAGCCACTCAGAAGAATCCTTCCTTTCCCTGTTTGATTGATTGCTTAACTGATTCATCGACACCCCCCGAGTCTTGCTGTGCTATCCAGGCTGCTCTTGAACTCCTGGGCTTAAGCAACCCTCCTCCCTCCCACCACACACCTGGCTCTTTCTCTACTTTTTTCTCCTCCGTTTCCACATTCCCTGCTGACCCACCGTGTCTTTGGCTGAGTTGCTGTCCATCTTACCTCTAACACACAGGTTCCCTGAAGGCAGGAGATGCCATCTTTCTTTTGGGCTGTAGTTCACCGGGCCTAGAGCCATCTCTCTGGCCCTTAACGATCTATTTCTAAACCGATGAATCTTCGAATGTCAAAAGAGCAGGTGTTATCCAGATGATAAGAACAAGATGGGGTATGGCCATAAATGCCATCTTCTCCCCAGCCAAGCTTTTGATCGGGTAAGACAGCCAACTCTCTGTGTTCACCCTCTCCCACTGTGAGTTTCTCCCAGTTTCCCACTGGGAGGAATGTTCTTAGGGCAGAAAGCCAAGTCCCAGTTCCCTTATTGAGTCTTAGCTTCCTCTGAAATTGCTTAGAAACGTATTCTCGTGCACTAAAGTAACAAGAACGCTGACGTCGGCAGCACCTGCCTTGTGTGCTCAGCTTCTTCCGAGTGTTGTCTTGGTATTGACTCACTTCATCTTCATGAAGGACGGCAGTTGCTATCACCAATTGCAGATGAAGTTGGGCAAGGCAGAGAGTAGGAACTCTCTGCAGAGGAGCAGTCAACAGATTTATTCTCCAGGCAGACGCTAAACTCCACCTCGTCATGCTCATGATTTGAATCTCAGTGACCTGGATCCATCATACATCTGCCTCCTTGCTGAGGAAACTTCCATGGCCACAGTTCTCTGCAAACTCTGGAACCCCGTCCTACCTGGGTTGGAACCCCGGCTGTCCTGGTTCAGCCTCTCCCACGATTCAGTTCCCATATTGTTACATACAAATTGCAACTACACATACCTCACAGAGACACTAACGGAGAATCTACAGAAAGTACTTAGCACAATACCTGGCTCTTAGCAGCGGTCAATACAGCGTGGTGAGGAGGGGACTGCGGTGAGAAACCCAAAGCTTGTGAGGAGGTTTACCTCCTTTGTCTCTTTGTCTCAAGTCCTGGAGTTAGGGCTTGGGTTGCAGGGAGCGTCCAACGGATTGCTTGGGTGAAAGAGATATTCTATGAGCCGCTGGAGACATGTCCTCTGTTTGTGTCAGGTTGATCAAGCAGACTGTGGCAGCAGACAGAGGCAGCTACGGTGGTGGGCTAGGATGAGCCGGCAGAGGGTACATCAGCAGGAAGCTCTGTGAGCATCTCCCAGGGATCGCTGGAGATCAAGGGCCAGAGACTGTATGTGGGAAGCTACTTATTTACTACCCAAGAAGCCTGTGTTGGAGAGCAGGGCTTCCCAGGAGTGTCTCTGAAGAATGAGACAAGGCAAGGCTTTGTGTAGAGAAATAGACACATCACCCAGAGCCAGAGGCGGCTATATCCACCTCGGGTGAAGTGTCAGGTGTGATGAGGAACCCTGGTTGCCGCAGAGTACCCAAGGAGGCTTTCTTTTTTATAGGTTCTCCTGTTGCTCGGGCTGGCCTCAAACTCAACTTAACACAGCTAAGGACAACTTTGAAATCCTGATGCCCTCACCTTCGTCTCCTGACTGCTAGGATTACAGGTGTGCTCCACCTCAACTGACGAAGTGCTGAGGCTCAAACGCAGGTCTTTGTGTGTGGTAAACCAGCACTCTGCCAGCTGAGTTTCAGCCTCAACCCATTTCCATTATCTCGTAGCCAATTTTCCATCTTTAAAGCTTCGTATTTGAAACGTACCCACTATTTCCAAGCAGAGCCCCTGGACAGCTGAACTCTGGCTGGAACACAAAAACAGGTAGCAAGCAGTGTCTGTCCAAAATACTGAGCTACAAGTATCCATCCCAGCATTTAGGAGGCTGAGGCAGGGGATTTGCCATGAGCTTGAGAACAGCAAAGGCAGCGTAGTGAGTTCCCAGTCAGCCTGGACTACAGAGTAAAACCATCTCAGAAATTCGTTACTCCTGACTGAAGGACAGAGTGGTGACCAGGAGGGACAAACTGAGCTAGCTTGCCTCTTCCTATGGAAGCAGCTCATTCCTACCCAGGGCCTCACCCAGAGAGGACTGCTTTTTGAAATACAGATGTTTCTCTCTGCTGAAGCAGGACCCCACAGACTTCCCTTTTATCTGTCTTCAGAGTATTTTCATGTTTGGCCTTAAAACCTCCAAGGGAAACTTCACAAGGCTCAACCGACAGAGGCGAAGCTGGAGCATTCCAAACCGACCGAAGGCCGGAAACAGGTGATGCGCACACTGTTTTCAAAGCAGTGTGTGCCAGGTTACTGGCCAGGAAAGGGCGAGCTGAACATCAAAGTTCACTCATAATGCACTAACTCCTACTTCAGGACGAAGTCAAGACACTGCTGCTCACATGATATTTATACTCATTTTGTTGTTGAGAGCAAACATAAGAACCACTGAGATAATTGTGGGGTGAGAAATCGTTTATGCAATAAGGCTCGGGAGTGTCCTTCTCCTAGATGTGACATCGAATTTCATGTTTCCGTCCTGTTCTATCCATTCCATGTGAGACGAAGTTGCTCTCAGTGAAGGGACTACTTGTCTCCCATCCCTACAGCATCCTTCCATCAGTGGTAGCTGCCTGGACAGTTGGTGCCATGGGCAGAGATTTGGTGCCTGTGGGGATACTGAGGCTAGAAGTCAGAGGAAGGGGGATTAGTTGGTGAGAGGCATATGTCAACCGTGTGTTGCTGTCTTGATTTCATTTCTGTTGCTGTGATAAAATGCCCTGACAAGGAAGCAATATAGGACAGAAAGGGGTTTATTCGGCTCAGAATTCCAAGTTTCAGTCAAGGTAGAAGTTAAAGCAGAAAGTCAAGCAAGCAGTCACATTGCTTCCACAGTGGAAAGCAAAGACAGAATAAAAACATTTTTGTTTGCTATACTGTTCAGCACACTCTGCCTAGGAATTGGTACCGCTCACAATGGGCAGGATCTTCCTGCATCAGTTAACAAAACAATCCCCCACAGACATGCCCATCCGCCAACATGACCTAGAGAGTTCCCCATGTGAGGCCACCTTCCCAGGTGATTCTAGGCTATGTCAAATCGGCAGTGAAAACCAACCAACACGCAGCCACCCAGTGAACACTTCATACATATTTCCTGAATTGATATTCCACCTACAAATTTGATGACATGACGGTGAGTGGTGTTCATTTCTCTATGACACCAAAGCCCAGAAGTTCATCATCAAACTACACATCGGTGATGGCAAGCACAAGGTGGAATAAAACCACAAAAAATGGCACCGGTCCTCCTCAGATTATCATCTCCGAGAGTCAGGATGCAATTCATCCCATACTGGTGAAGATAGCTGTGATTGATGTGATTGATATGAAGCTTCCCAGATCTTCCCACCCTAAGAATACTACTTTGCCCTTTGTAGTTAGCAACTTTCTAGCATGTGTATGTATGCGCGTATGTGTGTGGGCGCATGTGTAGGCAATGAGTGAGTGTTGCTGATTTTGCTAATCTACTTAGCCAGCTTCATCTGGGGCATTGCATCCCATTATATCTGCCTCTGCAGTGCTGTGTCACAGGCAACTACCACACCTGCCTGGTTTTCTACGTGGGTTCTGGGGATTCACACACCTTCCCTCATTCTTGCACCTGAGCGAACTGAGCCACCCACCCCCCCACCCCGCCCTGAATGAATAGCTTTTACGAATACACTTTGATGGGGCTGGAGAGATGGCTCAGTGGTTAAGAATGCTTGCTGCTCTCCCAGAGATCAGTACCCAGCAGCTGTGTCATGTGGTCCACAAGCACCTGTAACTCCAGCTCCAGGACCAGCACTGTCTTCCGGCTTCTGTAAGCATACACACATGTGGTATACACATGAGAGACCTATATACACAAAAATAAAAATTTTAAAAGAATATACCTTGATGCTAAGAGCACCATGATCATCATCCTTAATGTGCACAGATAATCCTTGCTAGATCAATTCCTGCCATGAAAACTACCATCCATCTTCATCTATCTCTTGGCAACGTGCTGCAGGGAGAGCCTTTCCCTTCTTCTCCACTTAGGTATTTATATTGGCATACCTCACAGTCTTACTGCATTGAATGAAAGCTATCTGACATTAACATTCATTTTGATTCTTTGGTGGTAGTATGTAGTAGTACACCTACTGTGGAGGCTCAGCAAAGAGACATGGAGGCATATTTCATAAGATGCAATCCCTGCCAGACCTCAGCAGAGGGAACCACCATCATGGCCAGTGCCATACTGGACAGTGGAACCCTGAGCATCCCAGCTCAGGTGTTTTTATTAATACAGAACTCCTCGGGTGTTCTACTAATAGCACATGCAGATCATAAATAATTTACATAAAGCCAACACCTGCAGACCATACAAAACGCCAAGACCTAAGCAACCCCTCACCCAATGGTGCATAAAACAATATTTTAAACACTACTAAAAATAAACTTCTACAACAGTAGTGGGAGTTGCCCGATATGGATCCATTTCCATCCATGTTTCTTACTTTCTGGTTCAGAAAGCTATTCTCAGCTCATGCTGCCCTTTCCTGCTCTAGCCTTGAAGTCACTCATCTCATTTTCCCAGGGGCCTGAGTTCTATTTAGTGGAGCCTCTAGCACTTAGTATCCAGACTCTGGACAAGCATGTCAGACCACCTCAGTGCACTGAGTTAAGGAATGTGTGTACAAACACAGGCATGCACCAATAGCACTAAACACCTCTGTGAATAGTTTAAAAATGAGTTAAAACTGATCTCCAATTCCAACCCAACACCACGGAAACCCGGTGTCACTCTGCTCTGAATTCTTTGTGTGTCTGTGTTCATGTCTGTGCAGGTGTGTACGCCAGAGGTTAACCTCGGCATTGTTCCTCAGCAGCTGCTTATCTTGTTTTGTGAGACAGAGCGTCTCGCTAGGACCTGGACCAGGTCACCACTTAAGCTAGACTGGTGCCTGCTGCCCCCAAACTGGGATTGCAAGTGTGTGCTGCCACACCCAGCCCCTTTACGTAAGTGCTGGGGATCAGCCACAGGCCATCACTTGTCTGACTTTTTAAGGTTTATTTAGTGTTGGGGGGGGTCGGGGGGAGGATATGAGGATGCTCTTCTACAACAAGAGTGTAGTCAGAGGTCAGCACCGAGGAGTCAGTGTTCTCCAACCAAATTCAGGTCACCAGGGCACCTTCCTCTGCCGGGCCGTCCTCTCGGGGGGTGATTGTTATCGCTCTGCCTCTGACATCTTCTGCGAAGTGTTTGAGGGGCTCTTCCCCATGTTCAGCTCTACACCAGACCCTTAAAGAATCTTCAGAGAAAGTCCTGTCCAAGCTGGGTGTCCATTCTTAGCTACTTACTGATCTGGAACACGAAGCTCTTCCTCTGTGAGTGACGATCACAGGACGTTCTATGGATCTGTTTTTTTCCTTGATAATCTTCACCGGTTTTGAAGATTGTGGAGAAATTTCTATTTGGGTGTACAGCGTTACGTCAGTTACCTAGAGAGTCCCTCGATAAGGGATTTTTTTTTTTAATGAGTTGACACATTCAATGACATCATGGCTTTCATTTAGACGTGGAAAGTAAATTCTTACGACGTGTGACATATATAAGATTTTATAAGACCTGACACAAGAATTACAGGATTTGCTACATATTATAAATTTTAAAACTCTGGGTCGTTTTGCTTAAAAATGATAATTTCCTTCCCCGTAGAATGCTCAGATTAAACCATGAGGCCTTCTTCATGGGGCCAGTTTCAATTCTAACACTGTTAGGTTTCTTTTCAATGCCGGCCTACACTTGAACGAGTTCTCAGCTTTTTCTATTGTTGCCAGATTCCTGAGGTTGCTAAACAGCAACAACAAAACTCATCTTCAGAAATTAAGGAGAGAGAATTTTCGATAGAAATGGTATTGCTTCCCTCTGACCCACTTTTGCTGATTTTTTGCTGACTGCTGTACACTAGCTTAATTCCCTGGGTGTGTGGGACAGCAGTTCGTGTTTTACAACTAAAGAGACAGCCGTATTTGCAAACTCGCGGGAGTCTGCCATCCGATCAGATCCCTAGCAACCCGCAGCCATACTGCAAGCCAGATGGATGAGCCGACTCTTTTACAGCATTGAGCAGCTGTCTTCTTTCGGTGTTCGCATGCCTGGAGTGGAAAGCCACAGCCTGCTGTGTGGCCTCGTGCAGGAAGAGGCGTAGAAATCGGATTCTCCCCTGCTTTCCCTTGTTTCCGCTTCTAAAATATTCTTAAGGGTCAGCAAGATGGCGCAGCAGGTAAGGGCACTTGCTCCCGAAACTGCCAACCTGAGTTCAAACCCCAGGATCCGTGTGAGTGGAAGGAGAGAACTAACTCCTGTAAGTTAGTTACCTCCACACAGGCTCCACGGTATGTGTGCTTAAATAAATAAAATGCAATTTTAAAACTTTGCAAATGTATTTTGTTGTTGTTGTTGTTGAGACAGGGTGTCTCTATATAGCTCCGGATGTCCTGGAATTTCTCTGCCTCTAGAATGCTGGGTTTATAGGCATGTGCCACCATGCCCAGCTTTAAATGTATTCTAAAAACATGAACCAACTTGAAGGAGTCCCAGCCAGTTGTGGTCTTGTGTCTATGGATCAGTGAACTTTATTCCCTTTCCACACCCTCCCAAACACTTTACTGTGTGATTTGCACACAGAGTAGGAAATTGGCCTCCACAAATAACCTAATGCTCGACAGGAAGGTGTCATTTTTTAATGGGACTGAGGACTGAGGACTGAGGACCTGATTCAGTGAATAAGAGCACTTTCTGTGCAAGCGTGAGGACCTGAGTTTGAATCCCCATGTAAAAAGCTAGGTGTAGCTACGCATGCCTGTGATCCTAGCACTGGGAGACAAGGACAGGTGGATCCTGGAAGATTATTGTTTGTCCAGACAAGTTCAGGGCTTTGAAGCAGAGAGTAAAAGAGGAAGACACCCAACTTCCTGCTCTAGTCTCTGCATGCACACACACACAGGCATATATGTGTGTGCACCTGCACCATACACTCAGACAACGCAACACACAGATACAACATTGGTGCTCAGCATACAGCACACACCATAACCTCAGCACTCAGAAGGCAAAAGCAGGAAGAACTGGCTTTGAGGCTAGGCTGGGCTACAAAATGAGACCCTGTTTCAAATACCAAAAAATACGACTGGAGCTATGGCTCAGTGCTTAAGAACGTTTCCTACTCCTTCAGAGGACCCACGTTCAGTTCCCAGCACCCACATCAAGTGGCTCACAACCATCCGTAACTCCAGCTCCAGGAAGATCCAACCCCTCTGGTCTACACACACACACACACACACACAATTAAATTAATTCTATGGGCTAGAGAGACAGATCCATGGTTAAGATTGCCTGTTGCTCTTACAGAAGACCTGAGTTCAGGTCCCACCATCCACAATGGGTGGCTTACAATTTCCTGTAACTCCAGCCCCAGAGGATTGGAAACCTTTGGCCTCCGCAGGCTCCTGCACTCACACACACATTCTTACACGCAGGCACATAATTAAATATAATTTTTAAAAATCTAAAAATTAATTAACAGATTAAATAGACAGCAAGTGAACTTTACTGGGTACACACACACACACACACACACACACACACACACACACGGTTCACATCTTTCTGCTGTATGCTAAATCAGAGCCTAAAGAGAATAGGTCGGAAGCTTGGGCCCAGGGGCTCTCCCAGAAGACAAATGGCAGAACAGATGGTCGGCCATAAAGCCAACCCAGCTCTTCAACACTTTGGTTCTCCCAGAACTACGCATTTAGACCACAATGATCCTCACACAGCTCCATAAAAAGCAGAAAAACAGAAAAGGCATGCAAATTCTCCCAAAATCCAAGTTGCTCTCGTGGAGATGGAATTAATCTGGGCCTCAATAAAATCATGGAGTGTGAAGATCAATCTTCTCGTACAAAATTAACATGTGACCCAGAGCTCCTGGTGCTTTCTGCTCCTCAGATGGAAACTATTTTTGCAAGGGAGGTATTTTTTCAGGCTGACTGAGCCTCAGCTGGATGGCAATCTTTTACTCACATCATCTACTAGACCAGTTTTTTAAATCCTCGTTTTGATAGTAGGAGCCAAGAGCAGCTATAGATTAAACAGACCTACAGAGCGCTCGGATTTGATTTCACTGTGAAATCTCACTGCAGAATGTACTCCGGGATCCATTTGCACAAAGACATTAAGCAGTGTGACTCCAATCTCAGCTTAAAGACTCCGAAGGGTGGCGAAAGGGGAGAGCGGAAAAAGAAGAGTAGTTGGAAGCAGAGGCGCAAAGTACAGGGGTGTGGGCGCCGTCCATCTTCATAGAATGAACCTGGGACCAAATTCAAGGAAGCCCAGAAGCACGTGGTACTTGTAAAGGGAACCGGCCTGGCGTCCCTGCATAACCATCACGCAAGAAAATCCATGTTGGGTAAGTTATTGCTTTCCTTAGGAGAACATCAAGTATTTGCAAAAGGGAACTGATTCCTGATAAAACAGAAGATCACTTAACAATTCGGTCTTGATGGTCATGAGAGTCAGACATTATCAACAGCAAACTTAAGCCTTCGGTCCCAACACCATCACCAACATGGGCTTCTCCTGCTGTGACTTCTTTCAGTGAACAGCATGCCCTTAAAAGACTAAACTGGACAAGAATATCCTGCCTTCCTGCCATGATGCCATCCGCATCTTCTGTTTACAGAAGGACAGAGATCCTAGGAGAAATCAGAGCTCAGGAAATCCACAACGGAAATGAAGGTTTCATTTCTATCATATTCTTAGGGCCAAGCTAAAATGAATTATGAGGGCTCCCTGTTTGCCGCTCGAGCATGAGAACCTGAGTTTGAATCCCGGCGCCTGCAATCCCATATTCCTGTAATCCCAGCACCCTGGAGCTTACTAAGACCAGGCTAGCTCCAAATTCAGTGAGAAATATGGCAGAGGTAGAGTGAGACAGACATATATCTGCCTCTGGCTTCCAGGAATGCCCACATGTGTACACACACACACACCAAAATAATTATGATGATGATGATGATGATGATGATAACTTTTGTTGCTTCATTTTGTTTGAGGCAGGCTCTCACTCTACAGACCAGGTTGTCCCGTAACTCATTCATTGTTTAAACTCATGATCTCTGGCATTAGTTTCCCAATTACTTGTATTATAGACACCCAATTTCCGTATTACTACCAAAACAAGAAAGATACTTGGGTATAAGGCTGAGGGCTGGATTTGGGGCTTGGGGAGGGGTGATGTGGAAAACTCCTTCCTTCCTGCTTTCTTCAGCATAGCTTATACTAGAGTGGGTAACACAATCCCTCTGATTTTCTAAGCTGTTGGCAATTCAACTGTTCGACTTTTGAGAGAGCCCTTTACAGCAGTGGTTCTCACCCTTCCTCAGCCTGCCACCTTTAACACCGTTCCTCATGTTGGGGTGATCCCCAACCATAAAATTATTTTCATTGCTACTCCATAACTGCAATTTTGCTACTGTTATGAATCAGAATGTAATTATCTGATATGCAGATGGTTGTACTGGTCTTAGGTGACCCTGTGAAACAATTGCTCCGCTTCTAGAGGGGTCATGACCTACAGGTTGAGAACTGCTGCTCTAGTGGAACATAGATGCCATCTTTGCAGTAAGTCAGATTTGTCAGCAGAAAGAGGGGCAGGAGCCACAGACACAGCTCCATGACACTGATTATCACAGCCTGGGGAACGATTTCCAGAAGCCTCTTGTTGGGAAAATTTATTTCCAGTTATGTTTATGTAACTTTAAAACAATTGCTTTGTACTTTGTTGGGGGAAGGGCTGCCTAAGCCTTGGCAGTCTGCTTCCATCTGCAGGTGTTGGCTTGATGTAAACCTGTGATTCATCTGTTTGCTTCCTCATGACCTGCACCTGCTCGTGGCTCTCTGGCAGAGCCATTGTGATCCAATTGGTTTACACTCTGAAAAGAAAAGTTGCTGTGGAGGAATTTTTGTAATCCCTCTTCTGCAGTCCCAGACAACAAGGGGAGAACACTCTCCTTGGGCTTTGAGCCCCCCCACCAGAGAGGTGACATAACTAGGCTGCTAAAGCATTTGGGATGGGACTAAGCTACAAGTTTTCTTCATTATGTAAATTGGCCTATGAATGACGGGCAGCGTTCCTGTATCAATAAAAACACCTGAGATCAGCTGATTTAGCCGTCCAGGATGGTGCTCGCCATGACATACTATTCCCTCTACTGAGGTCTGACAGATTTGTATCTATGAAAATGTCTATTTCTCCTTGCTGAGCTCATGCAGTCATGATCGGCTACATCCTCCACTTATTTTTTTTTTAAGATTAATTTTATGAGTATAAGTGCTTTGTCTGCATGTGTGTCTGTGTACCATGTGCATTCCGTGCTTGGGGAGGCCAGAAGAAGGCGTCATATTCCCTGGAACTGGAGTTATAGAGGGCTATTAGCTGCCATGTGGGTTCTGGGATTCAACTACCAGTCCTCTGAAAGAGCAGTCAGCACGCTTAAGCACTGAGCTATCTCCCCAGCCCAAAGACAGAAATTCTTAACTTCCACACAGAAAAGAATTTCAGAAAAGTCAGTGCAAAGCTGGGTTAGGGTTTATCAAGAGCATATTTTAACACAGATCTAAGCACAGGATTTAAAGGGGGAACCTGGAGAGAAGAGAAGACATGCCCTTGTGTGGGCATGGGCTCCTCCAGAGTGATCTTGAATGTCTTTACAATAGCGGTATATACGGTTTGGGTGGCTTCTGGAGTTATAGCTCAAAGAGTTACTAAGGACCTTTCTTGGTAAATAAGATCATGGTATAGCTTCTCATGTAGAAGAAGGAAAACTCTGGGTCATAGGGGTTGCTAAGGGAACTAAGATGCGTAAGCAAAGTTGATGTCATGTTTGTGAGAGTCCCAGAAGACTGAGGAATACATCTGGAAATGGGGAAGGCCATACTGGGACTTAAGCATGGTTCGCTGCTATTTTAATATTCTGAAGCACCTCTATATAAAAATATCAACATGTCTATGTAGACAATCTTCACAGGGGGTTTTGTTAATTATGTTGGATTTTTTTTTTAATTAGCAACAAGATATGATGTTATTGTGTCATTCTCTTGACACAATGTGTTTTAGTAAATTCTCCTTATCTTCATCTCTCCCCAACACTCGCTCCCTGATCCCCCTTAGAACTCCTGCCCTCCAGCCTCCTGCCCATGTTCAGGTCACATGTATCCTTTTGCCTTCCGCACCCCTGTACCTCTTTCTAAGCCTCTCTTTGCCTCCTTCCTAGGTTTTTCCCCCAGATTTACCCACATTTGTGCTCTCTCTCTCTCTCTCACACACACACACACAATAAACTAGGATCTACATAAGTGTAAGAACATACAGTTTTCATCTTTCTGAGTTTTGACCGCACTGCTTAATACTATACTTTCCAGATTAGTTTTCCTGCAGATTTCATAATTTTATCTTTCCTTACAGCTGGATAAAATACAGTTTTGTATACATTCCACCTTCAATGACCCTTTCATTAGTTGATGGACAGCTAGCCGGTTCCATTTCCTAGCTATTGTGACTAAAGCAGCAATGAACGTGGATTGAGGGCATCTCTGTATTAAGGCGTGGAGTCCTTTGGGTACGTGCTCAGGACTTGTATAGCTGGATCACATGATGGTTCTATTCTTAATTTTTTAAGAAACGTCCTCAGTGATATCCATAATGTCTGTACTGGTTTACATTCCCAGCAGCAGTGAGTAAGAGCTCCTTCTTCCCAGCTTCCTCATCAGAATTCTCTCAGCTGATGAGACTCCAAGATGAGTGGGCCTTTCCTTAATTTTCTCTGCCTTTTTATCCTGCCTCAGATGAACCTGAGGAAAATGGAGGCTCCGTAGAGACAGCTGGAGGCTGAGGCTGCTCCAGAGGAAGCTGGGGTCAACGTGGCTGACCCAGATGGCTACTACCCACCCTCTGTAACAATGGCAACTTAACATCATTAGCCTTACAGAACTGTTCCTGTCATGCATCTCGTACCATTCCATATCACAAAACCCCCCACAGAAGAGGAGAAAGTCCTCTTCCAGAAAATCCTGACCTGTTCTCAGTACCCCCACCTTCTCCTCACTTCAGCTCATGAACAGTCCTCCCCTCCATTGTGACTTTCTCTTGAGTCCATACTTGAGCTGTTTAATAGAACTTCCAATGATGGGCAGCGGTGGTGGCGCACACCTTTAATCCCAGCACTCTGGAGGCAGAGGCAGGCAGATTGCTGTGAGTTTGAGGCCAGCTTGGTCTGCAGAGTGAGTTCCAGGACAGACAGAGTTACAACGGAGAAATACTGTCTCAAAAAGAAAAAAGGAAAAGAAAAAGAAAGAAAAGGAAAAGGAAAAGGAAAAGAAAGAGGAAAAAGAAAAAGAAAACTTCCAAAATCCTTACCTGGTCTCTGAATCCTTTCTCTGCTGATGAGAACACACTGAAAACACTGGATTGAGGTATCAATCTGTTCTCCATCTCTCTTTGAGTCTCCAACCTTCCACCCAGGTAATAACTTGATGCTGCTTCCACTGAGCACTAGATTTAGAAACAGAAACAACACTGCCACTTCCTAACTGTTCATCATCCACCAACGTATCTGTTCTAAAAAGAGTACAAAATTCTTTGCTTCCAAACCCTGAGCCCTAGGCAGCCCTGTAGCACCCTCTAAAGTCAAGAAAACTATCTGAACCCTTGCTCTTGTTGCTGGGCTTCGGACAAATCCTCATGTGCATGTCTGAAACAAAGACATGCTTTCAACAGGCAACATACAAACACACATGAAAAGCAATGTTCCATAGTACACGGTAAGTGCTGTTTCTGAAAGACCCATTTAGGAAGGGCAAGGCAGAGACCCAAGCTGGATGAGAGTCTCTTTGCAGTGCAGTAGGCCTTGCTGTCTTGATGCTCTCAGCTGGCTTCCTTTTCCCTCCCTTGGGTATCAGAAAAAAACCGTAAGGTGTTCCTCATGCAACACGTGTAACCAGACTTGAATTTTAATATATTCCCACCATCACTGAGCATGCCCAAACCTCTCGGGGCCCTCTGCTACTCCAGCTTCCCCTCACTTTACTGTCACAAGCACTCACGTCTCACACTAATCCACTAGTCATCAGAAGTTGACCATCAGGAATGTATAGTCACGGTTACCAAAGGGTGTGGTGATGGTTGCTTAAAAATCGGTCTCTTGAAAGCCCCTATTTGGTGGAGATGGAAGCTTCTAGGTTATGAAACTCACAGCACATTAAGAAAAAGATTTAGATGAATTGCCTGTCCTGAGCTGTCTACTTTGTCTTAGACGTGGTCTGCTTCTAAGAGAATAAAAATAAGGATTTCTGGACATCAGCAAATAAAGAAGTTAGAAAGGTTTGAGCAGTGGTCTGAACCACATGACCAGCATAAACAGCAGAGCTAGGCCTGCTATTCATTTCTGCTTTCTATTGCATCTGAGTAGGAGCTTTGCAGGCACATGCAGAGGGCTTTTGTCAAAAAGATCAGAATCCTAGGGCTCTGCTCACTTAATCTAAATCATCAATTACTGCAGCATTTTTTTAAAAAAGATTCCTTAAAATTCTATGCATGGGACCCCAAGGGCATTTTTGAAAGGAGTATGGAACACCGGGTCTTGTTGGAATTCACTTACCAGAGAAGCTGGCATTTAATGAAACAGGAGTTAGGTTTCTACCTTTCTACAGACAGTTAACACAACCAAAGAATCAACAAGCACTGGGGCAATTACTTTCCTTTAAAAATATCAAAAGAAAAAAGCACTCACCCTTAAACCTCAGGAAAAAAAAAAAATACGCTTACTATCGAAAACGTAAGTTCACCCAAAGGTAAACTCACTTAATTGCCGGTCTTTCTAGGCAATGGAAGAATAAATGCATACGCCACTGGCCTGCTTACAGCATGGTGTTTATAAAACATTTAATGCAGTGTTTTCTTGCCAATTAGGAGTGAGTGTAGGATTTACCTTTCAGTTTTAATATCTTTGCCTGACTCTCATACACTAGTGATACGAGCCAAAGGGATTAAGGAAACCATTGGCTACATATCTCTACAAAACTACCTCACTGGAAATTATCTCCAGGGTAGAAGGAAATGGTATTAGGGCTTGAGTGAAGGATTGGCTAGATTTCCTCTGTATATAATCAGTCCAAGTTGGAATGTGCTTGTATTCGTAGTGCCAAAGTCTGATTATCTGGCCATCACAGAAGTTCTGCGAGCTACCTAATATCCTCTATTAAAGCCCTCTCGATTCTAACCAGAAGGCAGTTCGAGCAGACCGAAGGTCACAGGGTAACAGATGCTGAAGGGTTTGCAAGCAACAGACCCTCAAAGAAACAGGAAAATTTGGGAGACTTCCTCCCTCACTTGAGCCTGAAAGCAACAGAGACTCTATTACCGTTTCATTTTCCAAGGGGCAGGAGTTTCGTGCGTGAACAATTAAGGGAATTTGGAACGAAGCATCTACTGTTGGCAAGAACAAATGGCCCGGACACCACGTGGGAAAGCTTGCAGGAAGGAAGCACCGAGTTCAATAGTTAAAACATTTGGCACAAGACAATCAGAGAACAAAGCCTGCTATGATCAGCCCTTTAAACTCCTCTTACATCTTTCAGTTGCTTTGCTTGGATCGCAGAACAGCAGATTCTGCAGACTTGAATTTGCACAACTGAAATGTGGCCTGATTTCACAGCCTGTTTGTTAGCAGTCAGGTCACTGGCAAGCAAGAATGGGGTCCCTGAGACCTACAGTGCAGCCCACCGGTACCCTCATGCCCTTTAAACCAATAAGCCTGCCCTGCCAGATTTGAGAGTTCCCTCTTTCATTGAGTTATATGTGATGAGAGGTGTATGTGTACATATATGTTTATGAGGACATGCATATGTGAGTCATCTCATATGGAGGCTAGAGGTCCACGTTAGATGTCTCCCTTAATCCGTCTTCACCTTATTTTTTGAGACAGAGTCTCGCTCTAAACCTGAAGCTTCCCAATTCAGCCAGGCTGGCTCCAGGACCCACCCTCACCCCCTTTGCTTCCCCAGTGCTGGGATTATTGCCGCACACCACCACACCTGTCTTTTCACTCACAGGCTAGGGATCCAAGCCCAGGTCCTTGAACAATGTGCACTTTGCCACCTGTGCCATCTCCCTAGCTTCTGTGAAGTTACATTTGAACCTGACTCTTTGCAGGAGCCCGGACCGTAGGGCCCTTGCCTAAGGTAGCTGCTTCACAAACAGGACCACGCCCCCCTCCTCTTTCTTCTGTACCTCCAACTAGAGACTCTTGCCAGCATGACCTTAAAGGCAAGCTACAAAGCCAAACAAAAAGGAAGCTTACAAGAATCAGCTAATTCGCAGCATCAGAAATCTAGAGAAAATACACAAAAATGGAATATAAGAAAGCTGGATTAAAAGTACATAATGTTTTGGATTATTTATTATTGTTGATGTTTTAATTTTATTTATTATTATCAATAATAAATAAAAATAAATTTCTACCTATTCTATGTGTGTAACTGTTTTGCCTGTGTGTGTGTGTCTGTGTATACCACATGCATGCCTGGTACTTACAGATGTCAGAAGATGGTGTTGGGTCCTCTGGAACTGCAGTTATAGATGAGTGTGTGAGCCACCATATAGGTGCTAGAAATCAAGCCTGGATCCTCTGTAAAAGCAACAAGTGTTCTTAGTCACTGAACCATCTTGCCAGCCCATTTTCTTATTTTAAAGACTTTTTAAAATGAATATGTATGTGTGCTTACATGAGTTCATGTGTACCACATTCATGGAGGAGCCTGCACAGACCAGAGAAGGGCACAGATGCCCTGAAATGGGAGTTACAGACAGTTATGAACCACCATGTAGGTGCTAGAACTGAACCCAGGTCCTCTGCAAGAGAACTGAGTGCTCTTAATTGCTGGCCCACCCTTCAGTCCCAACTCACTTTATTTCAATAAAGATTATGGAACCCCTTTGTCAGGTTTAATGGAGCAAGGCTATCACCCCAGCACTTTGAAGGAAAACAATAGAGGATCAGGAATTCAAGGCCAACTGTGGCTATATTACAGATCTGAGTCTAGCCTGGGCTGTCTGAAATCTAGCTTTGAAATAAGGAGAAGGAGGAGAAGCAGTCAAGGAAGAAGAGAGGGAAAAGGAGAAGCAGCAGGAGTCAGAGTAGTCATCTCAAAGTGAAGAGGCCCAAGTGTCAACCAGACAGGATGGACCTGTTCACCACGGGCAGGGAGCCTTCAGTGGGCAAGAATTTAACTTGCTTAATGGATTTTACTTCAAAAACTTATTTTCTTAATAGAGGCTCATCAATGCCTTCACACATGAAAGGTCAAACTGTCTGAACAATTGGGCTGGGTACAGTTCTGACTGAGAGTGTTTGCTTTTCATGCAAGAGCCCCTGAGCTTGATCTAACAGTGGGAAAAAATCGGCAGAGTGAAATCTCTCTGGGTTCAGAATTATGGAGTCAGCGTGATGGAGCCAACAGTCCTGAACACGGAAGGTCATGCAAATGACTGTCTCCCTGAACAAAAGTATGTTTTGAGTTGACAGGTTAGGTCCAATAACATAGAAAACTGGTTTAGAGTTCTTCTCGGTATTTTTTTAATCATGATTACCAATTACCTTTAAAATGTTTCAAAGAGAACTGTTTGATTTGAGAGTACAGAAAGAAATGGAAATACACACAAATATTCCATAAGAAACTCCTTCAGTCATAAATTGCTTCCCAGGAAGATCCTGTTCAGTTCAATTCCACAACTGTAAACTGTCTCAAAAATAAGGAAAAGAGAATGCATGCCAAAGACTGTAGTGCAATATTTGAACTTATTCTCAAATATAATAAAACTACATGTACTTCTGTAGAGTAATAAGAATTGTGAACAGCTGCTGTATCCAGCAGCCAGAACCACTGTCAGAAGGCCACCTTCCTTAGCTGTTGGAACCACCTTCCTAGGTGTGGATTCTGGAATGCAGAAGAATGGTAGTTTGGAGCATCAACGATTGTCTAGCCAATGACCCATGAATGGAGCCATTTGTTGTTCTAATGTTTATACTGCCCACTGAGATATTTGTGCTGAAAGCATATGATTATATTAATGCTAACTGAGGAACTTTACTGTGTCCTCCCTCAGCCTAAGCACCCATCAGGGAAGACCTTGCCTGGGGACTTGACTGGCCTATAACATGGCATCATATCAGCCAGCTGAAGTTGGGGGTCGGTGCACTGTGGAAGTTCTGTTCATTAAGCATTAAGGCCTGTGTATCAGTGGGTGATGCTTCTCCTCAATAAAATACTTAGACTTCATGCTCTCTGGGTCAGAACCATGAAAGAGTGAGGTTGGTCAGTCAGCCATGTGATTCATGACTCTCTGCCTAAGCCATCCAGGTTTTCCATCTCAGAAAGTTGTCTTTGCTTTTTATTGAACCCTTCATAGATATTAATATTTCCTTTTCCAAAAGACCACAAGCAATAGGTTAACAGAGAAGTTAGCAAAGCCAAAATTATCCGTGAGCGACTTAATATTCCTCAACACTGAATACTAAATACTAGACTATGAAATTAAGAATATACCATAGGCCAGATGTGGTGATGTACACCTTTAATCTCAGTATTGGGGAGGCAGAGGCAGGCGGAACTCTCTGAGTTTGAGACCACCTAGAGCTACATAGAGACTCTGTCTCGGGAACAATGTAAAATAAAACAGAGTATAATAGTTAGCTACTGCTGGGGCAGCTCACCAAGGGAGACAAGGGGGCATTTTCATATGTGGAAACTCTGCTAGACCTGTACAGAGGGAACCACTATCCTGGACAGTGCCACACTCCATAGTGAGACCCCAAGCTTCTGAACGCAGGAGGTTTTTATTGATGCAGAACTCCTCAGGTGCAGATCATAAGCAATCAAATGCCCCCCACAGAAACCCAACACCTGCAGACAATACAAAATGCCAAGGCCTATGCCTCCCTTTTTCCAACAGTGCACAAAGACAATTATTTTAAACACAACTAAAAATAAACTTCCACAACAACAGAGCTGGAGAGATAGCTCAGTGGTTAAGAGCACATAAGCTGGAGAGATAGCTCAGTGGTTAAGAGCACATACCACCCTTGCAGAGGATCCAAGTTTGGTTTGCAGCACCCTCATTGAGCATTTCAAAACTGCCTGTAACTCCAGTTCCAGGGAACAAAGGCTCTGGCCTCTGTAGACACCTGTACTCATGTGCACCTACCCCCGCACAGACACACACACATTCACACAGCGAGTGAAGAAAGATAAAACTGCAAATGAATGTAGTCCTAAGAGGAGCATAAACTGACGCAGGGAGACGAGAGTAAAAATTTAAAAAGTTTAAAATAAAGTTTAAAGCCAAGCGGTGGTGGTGCACATCTTTAATCCCAGCACTTGGGAGGCAGAGGCAGGCAGATCTTTGTGAGTTCAAGGCCAGCCTGATCTACAGAGTGAGTTCCAGGATGGCCAGAGTTACAACAGAGAAACCCTGTCTCAAAAAAACCAAAATAAATAAATGAAGTTTAAAACTAAAACAAAAACAGAGGCATTATTAAAGATCAAATTTCAAGTTCTATCAGAAAAATAATAATAAAAAATGTGAAACTGAAAATTATTTTCTTGAAAATATTATTGAAATAGATAAGCCCCTTTTCCAGCTACATGGGGAAATTGAAAATATGTACATATGTATGTTATATAACATATAACATATACACACACACACACAAAATGTTAAGATTTTGTGTTTGTTAGGGGGAGGCAGGGTCTCATGAAACCCAGCTTACTCCTACAAACATGTCAGGCTGAACCCAAGGGGGTGGGCAGCTTTATCACTGAGCAGTTAGTTCTGTGCCTAGGCCCCTCAGTTCTCTACGGTTCAAGCTCACAGCTCTTCTGAGAGGAGGCAGCCACATTCTCCCAGCCCTGCTAGACGTAGTCAGTGCCTTACGGGGAGACACTGGAGCCCCACCCTCGGTGGGCCATGAGCCCAGAGCTGAAGGTGGAGGTCTCCTTGGCCTCTTTTCTCAAGGCCCTATGCTCAACCTCCAGACCCATCAGCCCTACAGTCCTGCACCAGCTCCAGCCATCACCACGGGGCTCAGGCATGCATGGCAATATGAACAGCGAGGAGAGTAAGACGTGTACCAACATACACACAAGAAATCACCCAATTAGGTCGTATTGTTACCCGTGAGCACCAGAGAGATTGCTTGGAGCTGTAGTCAGGGCAGCAGAGCCTAGATATGTCTCCTGTGTACTGTGTGAACCACTGGGTCTTTCAGCATAATAATCTGTGACATGTTTCAATGTGGAAAGCAACAGAATCTGTACCTTCATTAAACCCCAGGAATGAATCTCCATTCAAATTAAGCTTAAGATTAGTCCTATGAAAGATATAAGAATGACTTAAAAGTCAAAGAGTTGAAGGTCATTCTCTGCTATGTAACGAATTTAAGGCTAGCCTGGGCTATCTAAGATTCTGTCTTAAGAATACAAATAGCAAAGGAACTCCTGAAGGGTAAGATATCACCTTCCGTGGACTCACTTAATTCTGAAAGACACAGGCAGAAGGGCCAGCTTTTAATTTTTTATGTATTTGTTTATTGGGGTTGGGAAGGCGCACATGTGGAGGTCCGAGGACAACTCATGGGAGTCAGTTCTCCTCCTCCACCATGTGGATCCCAGGCAGCAAACTCAGGCTGGTGCTTGCTGACAAGTGCCTTTCCCCACTGAGCTACCTCACCGGCCAAGATGTTTGTCCCAATCATCATATAGAGGATACTTAGTACTTAAATTTTTCCTTGGTCATCTGTGAAACCCAGAGTTAGCTGTTCAGAGGCACAAAAAATGTGACTGACAGTCGGGGGGGAAAAAAATTCCCATCGAGCCCCTCTGCCACTCGCTTTTGATTGCTCCTCTGGGTTGGCCTGGATGGTTTAACAGCCAAGGGGGGAGAAATGGAAATTTCCGTGCTGGTGGAAGGTTGTCCATATGGCTAGTGATCCGTTTTACATCATCACCGGGTAGTGCAGTGCTATCTCCAATATTTTAAAGATCAGCTGCAATTTCTGAGTAGCTCATTCATCCCTTCCAAACCCAAGACCACACACTACAACTGATACTGAGATTTCTTGGTCTCAAGACTAAAACAAATGATCAGTAAAGTAAGCAGAGAGCAATCACTTCCCAGAGACAATCTAGCTGGATCATCCAACGAATTAGAGAAACACAATGTATGAAGAAAGAGAGAACTGTAACTGAATGCAGTCCTAATGGGAGAGTATCCCGGAGCAGGGAGACAGATTAAAATTTCTCACTAGAGTGATAATGACTGTTCTCTGTGCTGCCAACAGATACCTAACAATCAGCAGCCTCTGAGAGGAAGGCTTTGTTCTGCTTCACCATTTGAAGGTTCCAGACCATCACAGTGGAGAAACCATGACAGTAGGAATCCGTGGCAGCTACTTACTTACTTCCACATTCAGGAAGTAAAAAGCAGACAGGAAGTAGGGCCAGGATACCAACCAGCAAAGCCCAACTGCAGTGAACCATTCCTCCAGCAAGTCTCCACCTTCCACGGGCTGGAGACCAAGTATGCAGACACCAGTGTGCAAAACCTCACTGGAGAAGCATCTGACATTCAAGCCTCCGCACCACGGAGCTGCAGAGCGCTCCGCAGACAGTGGCGGAATTTCCTAGAAGAGAACCTCTTTGGACAGTCAATGATGGGGGAAAGGTGTAGCCTAAACAATCAATCATCATAACGAACAACTCCCTGTTAAGGAGCACAGTTGTAGCGACACGCTTTGAAAGAGTTTTGTGATCTTGGTTTCTCTAAAAACACAAAATGGCTTTTGGAATATGGTTTTTGTCCCCATCCCAGATGTAGTGGCTGAGAGCGAGTTTGATTTAGATGGCTGTGATTTGGTTGTGTGCCACTGTGAAAAAACCTAAGTTGGCCACATGAAGCTTGTCCTTATGATTGCGTCCAGCTTAGACCTATGGGAACTTTGCTCAATATATATTGGTTGAAACCCAGAGAGCAGGGGGTGGCTGGTTGGTTGGTTGTTGGTTGGTTGGAGGGACTTCAGTTGGAGGAATTAGGTTCAGGGATATTGCATTGAGAAGTTAGCTAGCTCAGCTCACTATCAGCTCCTGCTCTCCAAGCTTCAGACAGCCAATAAGGGCTGTTAATATTTCTTTCTCTCTTTCTATCTTCCCAGGCTGCCAACAATGGCAGAGAAGGTTTCTTTCTTCCTTCCTATCTTTTTTTTTTCTTTTTTCTTTCCTGAGCTAGAGGGTAAAAAGCAGTAGCAACTTGCTACACAGAGTGACAGGGGAAAACAACAAAATCAGAATCTGATGAAGTGCGCTCCCAAAACTCCATCCTGAGATTTTGTGTCTTCAAAATCTATGGGACTGACACAAATTAGGCATTTGGTAAAGCTGAGTAACTGGGTGGGAAGTGCCACCAGCCTGAAAAAAGTAGTTCAGAGACTCAGACACCCCTAGAAACTGAATTTGCAAGTTTGGGTCTTGAAGACTAGAGACAGCCATGATAATCCTGGAGCAGAGCATGAGTATCAAGCGCAGCAGCCCCAGCACTGGTGATTAATGGCAAAGCCAACCGCAGACACTAGCTTACATGGCTTTGGGTGACCAATAGCATGGAGGCATAATGCACCTAAAATTTAAAACATTTCAATGCTATTAAAATGTCCCAGATGTAAGAAAGGCAATATGGAAGTGCTCTAAAATTATTATCAGGTCTGGAGAGGCAGTTCACGTGGTAGAGTCTTTCTCTAGCATGCAGTAAGCCCTGGACTTGATCCCCAGCACAATATAAACAGCATGGGTGTGTGTCTGCAATCCCAGCACCCTGGATGGGGAAGCAGGAGGGCAAAGAGTTCAAGTTCATCCTCAGAGAGGGTGTTCAAGGGAAGCAAGGCTGAATGAGGCCCTGCCTCAGACATAAAAATACTATTTTCATATGTTTAGTTACTCAAGTGAACCTAAAAAATACAAATCAACAAACTCTACGCCTTCTGGGTCTCATTACCAACAAATGAAGCGGAGTACTAATGGCAACCTGTTCTCAGAATGTTGTATTATGAGTCAGACTGAAATCACGAAGGGATTTGTGCTTTTTCTTTTCCAAACCAAGCTTCTACCCCATTTGCAAAATGTGTCGTCGGGTCCCATGTGGGCTAATAACTTTCACTTTTTTAAAAATTTTGTTCTATTTATTATTTGTTGGTGTGCATGAGAGAGAGAATGAGACAGAGACAGAGACAGAGGCAGAGGCAGGCACTTGTGGTACGGTGCATGTATAGAGGTCAGAGAATGACTTCCAGAAGTACTTTAAGTCACTCTTGTCTCTCTCCCCCTATGTACAGGCAAGTCCAGGCTCGTGGACTTGCAAGCTTCTGGGCACCTTCTGGCCTCCCAGTAAGAATGCTGAGATTACAAACATGCACCAATGCATCCAGTTTTTCTATGTGGGTTCCATGAGTCAAACCGAGGATATTTGGCTTGTGCAGCAAGTACCATTACCCACAGAGCACCAGCCCGCTTTCTCTTCCTCCACTGTATCTAGCACTGTCACTCAAATCATTGCAAAAATGCAACGCATGAAGGAGAGAACTGCAAACCAGTGTGGTCCTAAGAAGAGAGCATACAGAAGCAGTGGGGAAATTACTCAGTGGGAAAATAGCGAGAGGTTTTTACGCAGAAATGAACTCCGGCCTGAAAGAATGGTGTGCATTCTTAATTACTGAGCCAATTCTCCAGCCAAGTCTTTTCTTTCTTTAATTCTAAAATTATATTTTGTGTGCATGTGCGTGTGTGCACGTGCGTGTGTGTGTGTGTGAGTGTACCACACATGTGCCTTGCATTTGGAGACCAGAAGATGGCACAGGATGCCCTGAAGCTGTAGTTATAGGCCTCTGTGAGCCACCCAACAAAGGTGGTATGAGTCAAACTCAGGTCCTCTAGAGAAGCCGGAAGTGCTCCTAATGCTGAGCCATCTCCTGAGCCCTAGGCTAATTCACTTTATTTTCACAATGCTGTGAAATCAAGTTGGATATTGCCGTGGTTTTATAGATGGTGGGAATAAAGCACATCCATGTCCAACTGCTCAGGTGTACAAAGCTGGAAATTAGAGGAAGGAAGGTTTTGTTTTGTTCCTATTACATTTGTGTGTGTTTTTTAGGCAAGGTACATGTGTGCCGTGGTGCACGTGTAGATACCAGGACAACATGGAGTAGCCATTTTTTTTCTTTCCACTATGAAGATCCCAGAAAGCAAACCCAGGTCACCTTTTCCTACTTTATCCAGTTATTTGGGGCTATGAAAATAGCCTATGAAAATAAATCGCTCCCAGTTTAGTTTTCCACTTGCTGAAGAAGAGACATAAGATAGAAGGGCAAAACAAAACCTTCCATGTAGAAACAGATGAAATCAATCTGTCCAGAGAATGGAGGAACGTGGCCCCAGGACTCTGTTCCTGCTCAGCCATCTGCTAAAGACTCATTTGAAGCCAGCCGGCTCACTTCCCCTCTGCTGTCCTTGCTCCACACACAGGTTTCTGCAGGTTTCCACTTTTAGCCCCTGGTGGGAAGGATTTGGAGGTTAACCTGGCATTCACCTTGCTTCCTTGGCTTCCCTCGCTGGCCCATCTGCTCTTGGAGTCTGAGTTGTCCACGCTTTGAGCAAAAAGCTTTAGGGTTTTTGTGGGGATTTTTTTGTAATTTTGGTGAAATATTTCACTCATACAAAGAGATGGCAGCACCCTTGAAACCACAAAAATGAGACAGACTTTTGAGCTCTGCTGCTGTTTGCCCTACCTCCAATTTGCTACCACCCTGAACTTGGCATACACAGATGGGCTACTTCCGATCTGAGTCTACGAATAGTACTCATCACTATTGACTTTAGACTCCATAGGAATCGCTGGGCAGTGGTGGCACACGACCACTGCCTTTAATCCCAGCACTCGGGAGGCAGAGGCAGGCATGAGTTCAAGGCCAGCCTCGTCTACAGAGTGAATTCCAGGACAGCCAGAGTTACAACAGAGAAACCCTGCCTCAAACAAAAACAAACAAAAACTCCATAGGAATGATGTCATATTGTGCAACACTATCCTCCCCGGCCACAGATACAGACTGACAAAAGTAACTGGCTGCTACCGAGGCATGAGAGGACCCAGCTCTTCATCCTACCCCTTCTCCAAAGGTAATGACACATTCAGACTAGCCCGGCTACTTCCTCCCTCCCCTCCTGATTCAGAGTTCCTGGGTCTCCCCAGATCTGGGATCTCTGTTTTGCACACTCTCTTACATAATGGTGTGTGTATTTGAAAGGTTGTGGCTTGCTTCCCCCACTTAGTGTCTTGCAAATCCTCCTACAGTGGTAAATGCGGCAGCACCTGCTCAGCTTTGACTGGAAGGCAGATTATGTGCAATATATGGGAACTCCACACAGCATCTACTTTTCTGTTGGAAATATTTAATCTCATTTTTTATATTCGTATTCTCTATTTCTCCTTTTTTTCTGAGGTAGAATATTACCATACAGGCAAGGTTGGCCTTTTTCTCCCATTACAAGTAAGATTGCTGTAAATGCATGTGGCCATTGGGCCTATAGTCTCTGTGCACAATGACTATTACTTAATCATGGTTTTGTTCTGTAACTCCGTTACTGAGAGAGTAACCTGCGTATGTTCTCAATTTAAATTTCAACCCAAGCCCTCCAGGATTTTGCTCCCTCTCCCTCCATCCCAAGATAAGCAGTGCAGGCAGGCAGCCCTGCAAGGGATCATGGGAATTTCATATAGAAGGAAGTTTCACTGCCACACTCCACCTCGGTGTGCATACCATCTTGACTTTGGATTTTTCTTTTTCTTTCAGTTTTGGATATTTTCCTTGGCGGCAGCCTCTCACTTCTTAGAGTTCCCTCTTAGTCTTTTCTGTACCTCTGTCGGGGGGAAAAAATCTTTCAGGCAACTCCACATCACTCTTGCTGCTAGACCAGTTAACGTACTGCCTTAGGCTGGCTCTTCTTAGACATAGGGACTTGTCTGTCTGTCTGTTGAGACAGGGTCTCGTTATGTAGCCCAGGCTGCCTTGAGTTCAGTATCTTCCTACTTCCGCAGGGGTCAGGCACTGGAAGCTCTGTTGTACAGAAAAACACTAATTGGGAATAAAGGAGTATTGCCCTGCTCCTGCTAGCAAAACAATGTCTTTCCATGGCCTGCAGTGTCTGAAAGAGACAGACATTCCTGCTCCATCTGCCAACAAGCAGAGAGTAGGAGCCTGGGGCATGAGCCCAAGACCTGGGGCAACCCAAAGGGGACTTTTCCACATATGTTTCTGTCTCCTCCAATTTAAAAGAGGCAGAGAATATCACTGGAGCACAGAGCGTTGGAGACATAAACACACATGAAGCCTGCAGTTGCAGGGAACTTTTAACACTATCCTGATGGTCTGAAGTAAAGAAACTTGGAATTACTAGGAAATCACAGGATCAAACAGGTGAGATAACACACAGATTAAGACATCAAGACCTTAGGGAAATCCTGGAGCCAATATGGCGATCACAACGTGGAGATTCGTGTTTAAATTGTAACCAGTTAAAATAGCCATTTGTGCTTTTTCTGCTCTTTTCGGTTCTTGTGCTGTGAGTTTTTTGGGTGCAGTCACCAGCTCCGAGTTCTTGTTGCCATTCCTTGGAAAATTGAAGAACTCAAGTACTTTCTGCTCACTGCCGGGCAGAAGAATGTCAAATCCGTGAAGACCAAGAAGATCAAGGATAAATGTGAAGCTCAAGGTTTGCAGCAGCAGGGACCTTTGCACTCTGGTCATCACAGACAAGCAGAAGGCAGGGAAGCTAAAGCAGTGCCTGTGCCAGAGCTTGACAATGAAGGAGCTGAGATAAACCAGACCTCTGCATTTGACTATTAAAAACCCTGAAAAGGGAAGTGGGGAGCATTCATGAGTCAGCAAGATGGCTCAGCAGGTAAATCACATGATGGCCTGATGACCTGAGTTAAATCCCCAAGACTTACGCTGAGAACCAACTCTAACAAGTTGTCCCCTGACTTCTACGCACTATGGCAATCTCAGGCCCATGTATACATATGTACACTAAATAAGTAGCATGGGTATTGTTATGCTTTGTTTTGTTTTTTGAGACAAGATCTCACTGCGTACTTCTGGCTGTCCTGCAACTCGCTACATAGAACAGGCTACCTTTGAATTCACACAGATCTGCCTGCCTCTGCCTCCCAAGCACTAAAATTAAAAGTGTAGACGGAAATATTAATATCTCAGATGGGATCATTTAGGGAACAGGAGACAAACATGGTGTGTAAGCCTGAGCCACTGCAGTGGGGTCTAGCCTCTGATGGACTGACCCAGAGTATGTGGCATCTAGGTATTTTAATGAGGAAAAGTATCACCCATCAATACAAATGTCTTATTACTTAATGAATAGAATTTCCATGGTGCACCAACCCACAACTTCAGCTGGCTGACCTGATGCTATGTTACAGGCCAGTCAAGACTCAGACAAGGTATCCCTTGACCAGTGCTTAGGCTGAGGGAGGACCCTGTAAAGTTCCTCCATTAGCCTTAACACAACTGATGATGTTTTCATGATAGATGATTTCAAAATAAAGATCTCAGAGGGCAAAATCAAATTTGAACAACAGCTGCTTCATCCGTGGGCTATTTTGTAGACAGACAGAGCTGGTGCTCCGAACTAGCATTCTCTCTGCATTCAAGAATCCACACCCAGAAAGCTGGTTCCAACAGCTAAGGAAGGGGACATTTTGGCCTTGGCACTGGCTGCCATTACTGGACAGAGGTGCATGTAGCTTTATAATATTTGAGAATAAGTTTAAATATTCCACTACATAAAAGCATGGGCTCATCCAAAAAAAAGAAAAGAAAGGAAAAGAAACAAAAACACTTTTTTTTAAATGAGCTTTTCATGCCTACAATCCCAGTACGTGGGAGGTAGAGGCCGGAGGATAAGAAGCACAAAGTCATGGGGGACTGTGCAGTATGGTTAAGGTCAGTCTAATCCTCATCTCCAACAGAAAATTGGAAAATAAAATAACAAACTTTTGTTTGTTAGTGGTTGTTCAGTCCAGCTTTCTGCTTTTTCTCCTCTTGTTGTTCCAGTCAAGAACAGCTGCTGCTCCTCTGTGTGAAGTCTGCATTCCCACAACTCCCTGAAGCTGGTGGGTTGGGGAGTCTAGGGGAGGTAATGATGGGAGACTACAGAAGTAAAGAACAGATCTCCCTTCCCGGTCCACCTTCAACAACATCTCCAGCCATGCTTGTCTTGCTACAGCAGCAGCTCACGCCACCCAGGCCAGCTGTGGCCTTTTTAGAGTGACCCTTACCTCGGGGCTCCACTAACACTGGCTGAGAGATGCCCTGCAGTCATCACCAACATCGGGCTTGGCTCACTACCTCCCGTGACTTCCCAGTCAGCAGTCCTAACTCCTGCACGAAGCTTCGGTTCTGTGCTCCCAGCAGGTGATGAACCAGCTCTATCTGTTCAGGCTCTGGTGGCAAGGCAAACGAGCATCTCCCTCAGCTTTGGAAAAGTGTTCCCCCACAAGTTCACAAGACTAAATCCTTCCCCTAAACTGGATGCACACAGGTAGCCGAGATTTTTTTTTTTTTAAATGCTGTCTTTGATTACAAATACTCAAACAGCTACCAATGGCAACCCAACATGCTTATTGATCAGGCAGCACCTGATATAGTAATCCCCTGAAGTATGAGATGATTCCAGTCTGATCCTATATTTTGCCCGACCCAGGTCTGCACAGATTCATCCAAAAGGATAATTTTTATCTGATTGGTCTCTGCAGGATGACCACATTTGGAAATTTATTTATTTATTTATTTACTTACTTACTTACTTACTTATTTTAAAAAATCTGCTTGGTGGGGCTAAAGATACGGCCCAGCAATTTAAAAAAAAAAAAAGAAAGAAAGAAACACTTGTTGCTCTTGCAGAGAGGACTCAAGTTTTGATTCTCACAACCATCCATAACTTTAGTTCTGGGGGATCCAACAGGCATACCCATGATGTCTATACACATATGCAGGCAAAACATTCACCCACGTGAAGTCAAATAAATACATCTAAACAAAAATTAATAACTTTTTAAATATCTCTTTCACAGCGCACAAATGCAGCTTAGTGCCTGGAGTGTTTCACACCTTTTACTTTACACACACACACAAAGTCTGAAGCCATTTAGTTGCGTACACTTGTGCTGCGTTCATTTCTTAAGTGTGGTATCGTATCGCTAGACAGCAAGGTTAAGCTCTGAGAAATGCACCATTAGACAACCACGTCACTGTTTTGAATATAACAGCCAACGTTCACAGAAACTATGATGGCTGTGTCATTACATGATATGGTCTTTATTTTTGCAACGCTGGGGATTGAACTGGAGTCTTGGATTTGCTAGGTAAACTCTGCCACGTGCCCCAGGTCCTTGATCACGTAAATACCTGACCAATAGCCCTGGAGATCCGGGCCTCTTCTGTCAGAGGGTCCCTGGAACTTATCCCAGTCTAGATCCTCTTTTCCACTGTAGGTACGTGCCTGTAGCCTTTGGGTCTGTCTGCCATCCCCACATGTTGTGATCTATTCGGATTGTGTCCCAGGTTGAATCTGCAGAACTTTTAAGAAAACACCTGGCCCACAGTTCTGCTCGACATGCCTGCCTGATTGATGATGGGAGCAGGCTGAGCGTTTCTCAACCACTTTCCCAAGTGCCGACATATTTCACAGTCACAGCAACACTGTGAAGTGACTCAGGTTATTTTTCCAATGACAACTTAGACTTTGATCCAAGTATGTTGCTGTCATGCCTGTTTAATCCCAGTACTCGGGAGGCTGAGGCAAGCAGGTCATTGTAGTTTGAAGCCTGGACTACGTAGTGAGACCTTGTGTCAGAAAACGAAAAAGAAGGAGGAGTGGGTTGGTGTGGGTGTGAGCAGAAGAGTTAATAGAAATTGAGAAGTTAAGGTCTCATTAATGAGGGACACAGGACCAAACCCTACCATGGCAATCTAAGGATCCGACGTGGCCACTACTCTCCCGTGAGGCTTTTAGTGGCTTAGGAAAACATCACTCTTCTTGGGGTGATAGCTGTCAAAAAGTTCTGTGCCCTGAGTAAATAAGTCAGACGAAGCCCTTCCTTCCTGCTCAGGTGATGCTGTGCAAAAGCACATTCTATCCCTTGGTCCATGCACTCCACCAGAACTTTCCACAGCCCATGTGTAAGCGGAGGTTCAAGCGTTCCTTTTCATCTGGCTTTACTGGGCTTCCTTTATCAACTCTAATCCATATTTGCTGTAAAATGCCTTTCCTGGTTTTTTCTTTTTATAGTGTCTGTAACTCAGATGCACTGATGAGCAAGCTTTTGATGGCAGTGCTTTTTTTAGCTACACAGCAATGAAACCACTATGTCATGATAGTTGTTTTCTGGTTCTTCTATCGCCATTAACTTCAAATACTTATATTTCAAATGGAGCCAGATGTGCTTTAATAGATGCATAGCCTCTTTCCCGTAAGTCCTCTGTGTTCCTCAGCAGGTAGATTCCCAGCTCAGGAAATGGGACTTTGCCTCTTGTTTGATTTGATGCTTAACTAATGTGTGTGCCTAGAGTGAGATGTGACACCAGTTTCTTGTCTTCTGTCAGTGTCAGCACTGTACTTTTAATTCTCCTGACTTTTGATACAGAACAAGCCAGATTTAAGCATTTAGGAAGGAGACATATAGTCTGTATGTTGTGCCTCCAAGCAAGTGTATACCCTTTTTCAAAAAGAAAAAAAATTGTGTGTGTGTGTGTGTGCATGTGTGAGTGTGCAGGTGCCGGGATCCAAGGATGCCTTGCCGTCATCGAACACAAGACCTTGGCTTGGCTGCAAGCACCTTCATTCACTGAGCCACTCACAAGCCCAGGTCTGCACTGACACAATACACTTACACTGAAATAATTGTACACATGACAGGAAAAGCTGTCCCAAGGTCATGAAAATGGTAGTGACTTTCTTGTTGAGAGAGAGAGAGAGAGAGAGAATATGAATGAGTCACACTTTTTGTAAGTTTCTTTGCTCTTCTCTCCAACTTCAAAAGGAAGTGTGACTCCAGGCTGTCTTTGATTCCCTTCTTCCTTATGATATCTGCAGGGTCTCTTTCTTCACATCTTTTTTAGAGGATGGATACAGACACTGTTGGGATTTATAAAAATCATTTCCTTTGCATAAATGAAAAAAACCTTCTTGCTCTCCAACTCATTAGAAACAAAAGTTATGATTCTAATTTTGTTCTTCTCTTTTCTCTTTCCAAGCCTTACCTTATGCTCCTTTCATCCCACCTTCTCCATCCCGAGTGTCAAGATCAATCTTTTCCCCCTGCTTCCCCAGGTCACCCTTTAACCTTGCACAAAACGAGAATCAGGATAATTTCAAACATGTTCACAGGCACAGCCGAGCCCTCTGCTCTGCCTTCTGTCAATCACTGATGTGTGCTGCCAGTGCTTCTCTGTCTCTCCTCTACGTGGACCCTACATAATTATGCAATCTTTGTCCACTCATGGACCTACCACTGACAATTAAGCCAATCAACTTTGTAGAATTTTAAAAATCATCCTACTGGTGAGCAGAAGGATAAAATAAGAGTCGGGAGATAACTGTGCGGCGACTGGCAGCACACACAATCAGGCCTGATGGGGGACAGTAAAGGGCAACTCAGGAGAGGAGGTAGAGAATTAAGACACCCTTAGCAGGGGCTGAAGAGATGGCTTGGTGGTTAACACTTACTGCTCTTGCAGGAACCCAGAATCTGTGTTCTGTTTAGAGCACCCAGAGACTCTGAGCAATAAAACTGACAAGACTCATGGATTGAGGCAGAGCAAGTTGGAGAAAATAACTCCAAGTTGGGTGTTGGTGACTGAAAATGCAATGGTGTTTTCTTGGAACTTTCTCATCAATTTTTGGGAACGCTAGTATTCTGTATTAGGAATATGATGATAATGTCTGTCACATCGGAGCAGAAAACAGCATGATAGAGACACCGACACAGTATCTCAAGAGAAACTATTCTTCAGATATGATGTTCAAGAGAAGAAAGTGATAGAATTAACCCAAAAACATTAATAAGAATCACATGGTCTTTATATACAAGGTGAAGGAACTGGACTCTAGCCACGAGTCCAAGAGTTGAAATTTTAAGTGCCTGTTGTCTTCCAGAATTCTTCCCTGGGTGGCAGGGTTTGTATAAGCAAACATCAATCCCCTCCTTATAGGGGCAATGACAAACCAAAGTTCAGTTCCACAAAGTCCAACTTGGGGAACTAATGAGTATTTGGCTTACTTACAGAGGGGTTCTTACAGAAGTGACGGGTCCCTTACAGAAGTGGAGGGTCACTTACATATCTGAGGGGTCACTTGCAGATCTGAAGTGAGAGGGTCACTGACAGATGTCAGGGGGGTCATTTACAGATTTGAGGGATCACTAATGGAAGTGAGGGGTCAATTACAGATATGAAAGGTTCATTGCAGAAGTGAGGGGTCACTTACAAATGTGAGGCGTCACTTGCAGATGTGAAGGGTCACTTGCAGATGTAAGGGGGTCACTTGCAGATGTGAGGGACACTTGCAGATGTGAGGGGTCACTTACAGATGTGAGGGGTTACTTGCAGAAGTGGGGGGTCATTTGCAGATGTGAGGGAACACTTACAGGAACACAAGGCAGTAACAACAAGGCAGTCCCACCATGGAAAAGCCTCAGCCTGGCATGGATGATGATCCCCACCACCCCACCCCACCCCCACCACCGCAGCTGCATAATGGAGCCCCACCCCTTCCCTTAGCTTCCTCTCGCAGGAGCCAACATGCAATTAGGGTGGAATTACATACAACTGGCTAGGAGACACAGGAGGGAGCCGCTGGAGTCTCAGGCAAGAATCCATGACTCTCCCCACCCCACTCCACTTCTGTGAAGGAGCACCAAACAGACTCTGCAGTCCCTTCAATCAGCCAGAGCTGTTCTGACAATGACTGTTACCAAGCTGGGAGAATAGTGCTCTACAGCACGTGTAAACACCAATCAGGTCCTATAAATAAGCAAAACGAGAGCCTACAAATGAGAGGTGGGGCTTGTATAGAATGCTGTGGGAACCTGGAAAGTCACGTGCTCCCAACCATTTATTCACATGCAAAAATAGAAGGCTAAGTTCCCAGAGCCTCTAGTTTTTAACAACAGAATGTACAGGTCAAATTCCTCAGTGCTTAAGCAAGCACTGGCAACATAGGTTGCCATAGGTTTTGTTTTGTTCTGAGTCAGAGGGTGACTCACAGGGTATGGGCCCAAAATTATACATATAAACTCAGAAGCTGATGCCAGCTAACAGATTGCCGCCCTGTGGTTCTTTTCTGGAAACAATGGGAGCAAACATCCTCACATCTGGCAGCAGAAGGGATGGCTCGGTGGTTAAGAGCCTGTACTGTGCTTGCAGAGGACCTGAATTCAGTTCCCGGCACCCACATCAGGCTGCTCACAACCACGTGTAACTCCAGCTCCAGGGGATCTGATGTTCTTTCTGGCCCCTGTAGGCACCTGCATACATGCATGCATGCACACACAGAGGGAGAGGCGGAGAGAAATAAGTAAAAATGGAAATATTTTGAGTCAGAGACTCCTCAGCAATAGCTGCAGGAAGTAGGGTGCTCTGAGGGGAAGAAGGAGACCACGGAGAGCGAAAAGGTGGGAGTCAGGCATAATCCCACTCTCAGGAGAACTATTACAAGTTCAAGGACACAGTGGCGCAGGACTGCACAATGAATACCAGGCCTGCCAGATCTACATAGGGGACCTTGTCTCAAAAGAAAGAAAGAAAATAGAAAGGTAAAATAAAAAAAATAAAAGAGAGAAACTGTAATGTTCCTGCTGCATAGAGCTGGTGGGGCTTACCTGAGAGTTTACTCTCATGTGATACCCTTTCACAGTCCTTTTATATATTTATGCATTTATTTATGTACTTTTAAAATTATTTATTTTATTTATTTACTTTTTAGTCAGAGTCTGAGTAGTCCAGGCTGGCCTTGAACTCACAGAGATCCACCTGCTTCTGCCTCTGCCTCCCAAGTGGATTTTTAAAGGTGTGTATCTCCTCCTGCCATTATTAATTCTTAGTGCAAAGGGGCAAACTTAGGCTGGGTTTGGTGGCTTTAATCCCAGCACTTGGGAGGCAGAGACTGGGAGACAGAGGCAAGGGGCCTCTGTGAGTTTAAGGCCAGTCTGATCTACATAGTGAGACCCTGTCTGGGGGTTGGGGGGTAGCAGCAAAATTGTCTTGATCATTTCTCACCAAAACTCAGTCCTAAACAATCACTGCAAACATCCTTATTTCTGTCAATATTTTTTTTCTTTCCCTGAGACAGTGTTTCAGATAGCCGAAGCTGGCCTTGAACCTTAGAGTGACTACACACCCTCCCAAAAGCTGGAAAAGTGGTGTCTTATATATTCTAGTCCATTTAAAAAAAATCAGCAGGTGCTGAGCAGCGTTCTCAACCCCAGCTAGATGCCATCATACCCTTTATTTTAAAGAATAATTCTCATACATCCTTCCCTAGATAGAATGAATTCACCCCCTTGTTTAATGTCATAACTTCCTTTTTGTTCCATTTTTATAATTCTGCCAGAGTCCAAGGAAATAAAAGCTTGTACAACCCAAACTGTTTCTGTATTTTGTCAACTGTAGAATCACCAGAGATGCTTTCTGCAGACGGCCTCCATGTGCCCAAACCTCTAAATGTAAAAGGAACAACGCAGGCCAGAAACAGGTGCTTTAAACAGAGCATTAGCAGCTAGGAAAGCTGTGTCAAGCTTACCTTATGTTTACAGCCATTTAAAGATATGTTCAGTCTATTCAATTAATTTTAGTCCTTAACTTTTTACTTTTTTATCTTTGAGAGTTTTGGAGGGGGTGTTTTTGTTCGTTTTGTCTGAAGCAGTACTATGGACTGAATGTAAGACTTCATACATGCTAGACAAGGTACGACTTTGAGCCTAGCCCCTAGTAAATTAAATTTCTAAAGAGAAAATGAGGTGGGGGGGGGGGCTGACCACTCATTTTTTTTTTTTTTTTGTGACACACAACACTTCCATTTATGTGTGCATGTGAAAACATACAGTCATGAATCACTTGGCCATAGTGGCACTTGCTGAGAAAGGCACCCTTAGGCAAGTGACATCATAAAACATACCTATGAAACACACAGCACACAGCTCTCTATGTATGTGAATCACTGTATATAGGAAATGGTACTGAGAAAAGCTTAGCCACTGCTAGCATATTCTTCAGGTTTTATTCTAAACCAAATATATGCAAGATAGATAAAATATTTCATTCCTAGTTCTAACCAATTAAGCCATTGAGAAATAACATTCTTCTCAAAGCATAGACAGAGGCTGCCAGCTGCTGGCCACGTTTAGCCTTACCCCCTCGCACAAGTTCACAGGGTATGCCCAGGCATGGAGCCAATTTCACTTGTCCTCAGAGTGAAAAGGGAAATGAGACACTGCATCAATGTCACACTTAGTGCCAGATAGACTTTGAAGATAGGCCAGGATTCGGGGATAAGGTCGGCCATACACATTCCTGGCCAGCATGGGAGGAAGCCAAGCCTCAAATACAGGCGAGAGAACTCCGGCTGTCTCCTAGAGTCCTGAGCTCTGGGCTCCATTCCAGCAGCTTCTAAGCTTCTTGTCTTACCATCAGTTAAGTATGGATAGAATCCTGGCACTAGAAACACTACTCTTATAACTAGAAAATTTCCCTTCTCAGTGGGGATAAAAATCAATGCTCATGCCTACCATGTGTTCTTGCTCTTTGGAGCCTCTGGTACAAGAGAGGAGTCGAACTTCCATCTTTGACATCAGAGAAATTCCTGTGAATCCTTCTGGAATTGTGACATCCAGAGTTGAAAGACAGAATACACTTTCCCACAGAAACAACCAGTAGCTTCCTAGTTGAGTTTATAAATTCCTGTTTAACCCACAGCATTCTTAGAATACCTTAGAAGTCTATGTAAGCTACCTAATATTTTCTCATTTTTCTCGGTTGCTTTTTCTTTTCTTTTTTCTTTAAAGGACCAGAGTACACGAGATCTTACTTTTCCATACTCTTCAACACTCTTCACTCAGACTTACAAATTCTCATATGTTCGGTCCTCCAAATATACAAGACAGACAGAGGTTCAAGTGAAAGGCTGAGCCCAGCACTGTGCGCCCAGCAGCAAGCCAACGGCAGAGTTGGGGTATGGCTCTCTCTTCTCCTTCTACATTCATGATCTTCGTCTTTCATGGAAAGTTGGGGAAATGTGAGGGTTCTTAACCTACATGATGAGCTACCACATCTTCCCCTGTATCTGGAAATGTGATGTGCCAAGCAGCATATCTTGCCAATGTCGAGAATGCTGCTTGCCTCAGGGTAGAAGATCTGAATCCCGAGACTCCCCTGCAGAGAAGCTGGTGGGCCTTGAAATATACAAGCTGGAAACACTGCCAGTCCTCGGCATCGAAGTGGGTGGGCTGGAGCCCTGAAGGACAAGGGGCGATCCAGGAACAGCAGTTTCGCCATCCCTTCTGCAGACACCTCATCAGCCTCCAGGGAAACTCACCAGGCTCCTAATGTTCACCCAAGGCTTGCCAACTCGCTCCCCAAGTGGAGGACAGAGCACCCCTTTCCTCTGAACTCCTGAAGTACAGCTCCAACTTCCCTCTCCCAGATACCGGCCCCCAGGCTCCTCAAGGAGGCACATGGGACACTGTCATTCTTTTTCAAGGTATGGCTTCTGCACTGGCCCCTGCAGCCCCCGTCTCCTAACGCTTGCATATGTATTTGGAATACTGGTTGGAAAATGAAAATCAAAATGTCATGTTTTCTCACATGCAGAATCTAGATTTAAAGTTGTTTTATGTGTACAGGTGTTTTGCCTGCATGTATGCCTGTCCACTACGTATGTGCAGTGACCACAGAGACCAGAAGAGGGCGTCAGATCCCCCAAATCTAGAACTATAGACAGCTGTGAACCTCCAAGTGGATGGTGGGAACTGAATCTGGGTCTTCTGCAAGAGCAACAGGTGCTCTTAGACACAGCCATCTCTCCAGCCCCCAGAACCTAGATTAAAATGTTATGTATATAAATAAATATACTCATGTACATACACACCAGATGGCTAAATTGGTAATACGCTTACTATGCAAGCATGAGGACCTGGTTTTGAATCTCTAGCACCCATTTAAAACATCAGGTGTGGCCGCACACACCTGTAACATTTGTAACCCGGCAGTGGAGAGGCAGAGCAGGTACAGCCAGTCCAGCCAATCAGTGAGCTCAAGGTTCAGCAAAAGACCCTACCTCTACTCCAAGCTCCAGAAGCTGAGGAAGTAGGCTCACTACAAGTTTCAGAACAGTCCGATTTACATAGTGAGTTCCAGGCGAGGCTGAGTTGTAGAGCGAAACTTTGTCTCAAATAAATAAATTGTTAAAACGTTAAAAATTAAACAAAGCTCTCAGCAGGAGTAAGAAAAAACAGAGTAGTGGTCATGTGATGGCCGGTTCCCGGTATCTTAGCTTCCTTCCTGTTGTGATTAGATACCTTGCAAAGGCAACTTAAGGGAGAACAAGCATGGCTGTTTGCACGACAATGCTCAGCTCATTTTCCCCAGTCTCACAACCCAGCGCCCCAGCGCCCAGGGAATGATGCCTGTTTGAATGTCTGTGCACCACATGTATGCATGGTGCCAGCAGAGGTCAAAGACTGCATCAGATCCCTTGGAGCTGTAAGCCACTGTGTGGGTACTGGGAACCAAAGCTCAGTCTTCTGCAAGAACAAGAAGTACCCTTAACTGCTGAGTCATTTCTCCAGCTCACACCTCTGTTTTTGTTCATCTGTCTGTTCTGGTTTGGTTCTGATTTTTTTTTTTTTTTTTTTTTTTTTTTGAGATAGGTTTTCTCTATAGCCCTGGGGGTTGTCCTGGAACTCACTCTGTAGTCCAGGCTGGCTTTGAACTCACAGATCCGCCTGTCTCTGCTTCCTGAGTGCTGGGACAAATGGCGTGAGACACCATTTCTTTTCTAAGTTGCCTTAGTAACGGTGTTTCTCCGTAGCAACAGAAAAAACAAAGATCAGATACTTGAAGATATCCTTTGGGATGGAGAGAGGAAAGGAAAAACTTACTCAACTACTCACTGAACCAACTTTTTATTTTTGATTCTTTGTTTGGTTTTTTGCTTCTGTTCCATTGATTCCAGACCTGAGTTTATTTCTTGCCATCTATTGTTTTTTGTTATTATTTCTCCTTTTCATCCTACAGCTTCCAACTGTGCCATTAAGTTACTTCATTTCAGCTATGCAATTATGATGCACGCCTTTAACCCCAGCACTTTGGAGGCAGAGGCAGGCAGATGTCTGTGAGTTTGATGCCAGCCTGGTCTACAGAGTGAGTTCCAGGACAGCCAGAGTTACAACAGAGAAGCCCTATCATGAAAAACAAATTACTCCACTTGAACAAAGTCATTATTATTTTTTATTTTAAGGGATATTACTTACAAAGAGGAAGGCGGGACAGCAAGGTAGTATAGTAGTACGCTGCTATGGCAGCTCAGCAAGGAAGATAAGTTCTCCTATGTGCCAGACCTCAGCAGAGGGAACCACCACCACCACGGGCAGCGCCATACTGCAGTGGAACCCCGAGTGTATGAGCTCAGGTGTTTTTATTGATCCAGAACTCCTCAGGTATTCTACTGATACCATGAGCAGATCATAAGCAATTAAACATCCACATAAATCCAACACCTGAAGACAACACAAAATGCCAAGAGCTAGGCAGACCATCATCTAACAGTTCACAAAACAATATTTTAAACTAAAAATAAACTTGTGCAACAAGGTAGCTCAGGGGCTGCAGAAGCCTGATGACCTGAGGTCAACACGCTGAACCCATACAAAGGTGGAAGAAGAGAACTAGCTCCCTAAAGTTGTCCTCTGACCTGGTGTTGACACCATGACGTGCTTATACATACACACATACAAGAAAATTCTTTTGGTTTTATTTTTAATTGTGTATCTGTGGCCATGAGTACCAGATCCTGTGTGGCCCAGACACATTGAATATCCTGAAGCTGGAGTTACAGGCAATTATGAGCCAGCTGACGCTGATGCTGGGAACTGAACCAGGCTCCTCTGCAAGAGCAATGCCCACTCTTACTCACTAAAAGAGACTCTTAAAAAATAAATGAAAAGGAAGAAAAAAATAGTGACACCCCTATACAGTCTATTATGTTTCTGAAGCCAAGGAAAGTAAATGTTAGAGGTGATTTAGGACCCTTTTTTTCTTTTTTTTTTTTTCCCTTCAGGAATTTGACCCAGATTAACTCCTGGGCTTGGC